>JANIJG010005550.1:3208-15329 GCA_024611175.1 Megaceryle torquata
TTTTATTATAGCTGGTTTTACAGGAAGATTTTTTTTTCCTCCTAATACCTCTTAATATCAAGCACTAAATAATATACAATCTTAATTTCTGGTGCTGAATTCACTAACATTCTTCAATCATAGTTATGGGTTTTATCATTTCTATTTTAAGTTACAGTAACAAATGTTTTCCATGCAATCTAAATAGTATCTTCAATCAATTTTATTTAAAATAAGGAAATAAAGAGGGTGCTGTTGGGAGTTAACAGTGCTTAAAAATGAAGTTTCCAAAATTTCCTAAGTATGGTCTAATATACAAAATTCTTGATTTTAAAAATATTTCTTATAATGATGTCAGTTCATGTCTGAACATGCATCATTACAACTGAAAATGCATATTTGACTTGGGGGGACGGAATTATCTAAGCTGGATAATAAGAAAATTGGTTGTCATCTAGCCTTGCCTTGTTACCTGATACCTGCCTGCAGAGTTGATAAGACCTGAAAGAGTTGTTGTTCAAGCTTGAAATGAGCTTGATGGCTTAAAAATATTTAACTCTCAGTACAGTAAAGTACAGATAATTACTATTAAGTCTGTTCTATTAATAATTGTTCTATATATATATAATTGATTTAAAGGAAATTTTTTGGGGCACCCAAAGAGCAATTTTCAATAAAACTTCCCATTGACATTAAATATTAATTATTCCATACTATTACTGACTTTTCTTCTTAAAATATCCCAATTGGCCCTTGAATTTAACTGAATATGCTTCATTCTTATGGAATCTTCTCCTCAATGACACATTCTGGCATATTTGTAGTGCACTCCACAGCTGTAAGGATTTTTACTGATAACCTGAGAACAGTTTTGGAGTTTTTGGTGGTTTTTAGTTTTTGTTTGTTTGTTTTTGTTTTTCAAATATATGCATAATATTTGTAAGTTAGTTTGCAGAAGGAGTAGTCTGAAATGCAGAATTTCCAAATAAGCAAATCACTGAATCATACGGAAAGGCAAAAAGTCTTTAGCATCAGTTATTACTTATACATTTATTGGCAGGTGTTGTATCAGACCAAGACACTTAGCAATCCAAGTCCTACACATTTCTGTTGAAACTTAAGAAGACAGAAGTGTGTTATAATGCCGCAGAAATACTTAAGAATTTGATGTAGATTTTAATTACTACTGTTTCCATTAACATACAGCTACCTAACTAAATTCTACACAGAAAAATGCCATATTTATTGTCACTTAAAGACCATGTCTTGAACTACATTTATCCCTGTCTTCAAGCACCTGGGTTTCCAAGACACAGACTTGGGCTCTGTAGCTCATCAGTGGACATGGACATTTATTTCCAAAGGACAAATTGAAAATAATGACTGAGCAAGTAATCTTTCAGGATGTTTCTGGACTTTAGCTTACATCTTGTGTGCCGTGTAAGATCATTACTGCAGCGTTAGTCAACATAAGGTTTTTTGTACCAGGTCACATCTTGCCCATTAGCTTTTGAGAGTGATCAATAGCATGTAACCAGAAAACAGGGCAAGAACAGGACAAATTTAAAGTAGTATTTCTATGTGTAACTCTTCCAGTCATTTGTTACTCTGGAACATTTGAGGCTAAAGGTAACACCTTCATATTTAATTGAGTCAGATACATTTTTCTTCCATGAATTTGGTTTTTTTTTTGAACCCTGTAAGATTATGGCAGTTGTTATATCCCATGACTATGAGTTACATGATTTAACTATGCGAACTTTCAAAAGTTACATCTTTTTGCTGGACTGAATTTGCCACTCCATGTATTTATGTGATATACAGGTGTCTGTCTACATTAATGTTTCAACTTGGATCAGAAATGTGCTTCTGAAGCAAATCTGATCTTCCCCACATACCATGATTAGATTCAACAAGGTAGGGAGGTCTCACTGTGCTGCTAGGCTGCTTTTGGGCAAACCTGAACTGGAAGATGAGCCCTGTGAAGACACAGAAACTGTTCCACCCACAAAGGGACAATCTGTCTTTCTGTACACTAGTTTTGCTCCCTCCCTCAGAGTTAAATAGTATTTCATTGTGGGAGGAGAATCTGAAAAGACCATGTATGCACAGAACAGAGGACAACATTAAGACATTTACTTTCCCATTTTCTTCTCTGAGTGACAAAAAGAGAACAGTATTACTGCTACTTTTCTAGTGAAAATCACAGCTGGATTGGTTTATAACTCAGGTGTCTCGAGTACACTAACAGTTGCATTGCAATGATTATTTGGATACAATATTCAAGATGAAAGACACTGCTAGATTTTTTTTTTTTCTTTAAATTAACTTTAAAGATAAAACAAGGCAAATCCAGAGATTCCAAGATACCTCAGTATAGGGATGCCAGTGATCCCTTAGATATGGAACTAGCTACTGATTAGTTGAAAAATTCTTACAGGTGTATTACATATGTAGACAAGACCATGTACATTTTAAAGAAAAAAAAAAAAAAAAAAAAAAAAGTAAAACCAACACAGTCTTCTAAAATACTGCTTGAAGATTTTTAACTCTTTCAACAATAGCCAAATAGCCACCTTCCTTTCTTTCAGCATTGACATCTTGCATCACAGAGTGCTGAGGACACTAATAAATATTTTCATAGAGATTATATCTTCTTCATTACTGTAATTCAAAAATTTCCTCCTTCACTGAAGACTAAGGAAGATAAAATCATAGGAATTGTGCTAATATATTAGGATCACCTATGTGAAACATTAGCAATGAATCCCACACTAGGTCATTCACTTGACCAGTTCCTTAGGAACACATATTTCATATTTCTTCTAGTTTTTAGCAATTCACTAGGAGTAGAAAGATAAAAGAAAGGGATGCCAAAAATGTCTTTTCTTCTTGAGATTCCTATTGCTTTCAAAGGAAAACTAAGCCTGTAGATCATTTAGTAATAGTAAGGTGATGCCAACTAAGCCTAAATACTACTTCTAAGTGCGAATCTTTCCTCCAATCTGTTTTGGTTTGGATTAGTTTTGGGTTATTTTTTGTTTGGTTGGTTTTTTTGTTTGTTTGGGTTTTTTTTGTTCTAGTAGAAATAAGTTTGACTTTTCACAGGTCTTTTAGAGTTCTTTTCTTTCATGGACATCAGGTGCAAAGGAGAATGTTTCAATGTCAAAGATTTTTTCTTTCACCATATCAAATTATCTTATTTAATTTTTACCAACTGGTTAACACCACTGTATACCTGCAGATTGAGCTCCCTAGTACTAACAGATCTTTTATTTCTGAGACTTGCTAGCTAGTCATCTAGATATACAAAGAGTCTAGAATAATTTTGAAGTGCAGTAAGCTTGCTGTTATTCAAGTAAAATTTAGTAAGCTGAAATAATATTTTTCCAAAAGATTTACATGATTTTATATATATCCATATTATTGTTTGTCTGCAAGAGGTTTAAGAGAGATTTTGATGTTTCTAAAAACAAAAAAAAATAAAACAACCCACACACAACCTCCCCCAAACCAACCAACCAACCAAACAAACAAAAAAAACCACCACAAACAAAAAAAACACCAAACAAACAACACAAGAATAGTTGATTGTAATTTCACCAACTCATTATGCAATTCTCATTAATCATTAAATGCATTAGTCTAATTGGTAGGCCATCTAGATCACTATATTTGGAAGAGCACCTAAAACCTCAAAATAAAAAAAACTGTTACATAATCTTGAAAATTGCTTGATAATACCTAGAAAATACTAACAATTCAGTTAATTATCACAGTCAGCCTCTTATATTAAACTTTTATATAAGAACATATTAAGAGAACTCACCATGACCAGATTCTGGAAACAGCTGTGTATAGCAGCTCTGTGGGTTTCACCTACAATATGCTTCTACATATATAAGGGAAATTCTGTAATTTTGTGGCCTATCACAGGGTAGTCTAGCAGATAGGTAGACATTTTACTCTTGCATAAAATGACAAAATGCTTCCTGAAAGCAAATGTTAATACAAACCATACGGGGAGGAAGAAAAAAACTAATCTTCAAAATGCAAGTCATTCCTCGAGAGACTCCAATTCACCTCTCTACCTCATCACATACTTGGAGTCTATTTATTGTCACAGTATAGCCACACATACAGACACCTTCATGGTAAGAACTGGACTGATGTACTGTTGTGGGTTAAGGGTTAACAGGTTGAAGGCAGGGGGAGCAGGTGGTAACCCTAGAATGCTGAGGGGTCAGAAGGCAGCTGTTATTCCCTCCCTTTCTCTGCCACATTCCATAAAACAAGGAGACTGGAAGTTTGGGGGGGCTCTTCCTCTCCCAGCTCTGGCAGCTGTGAGGGGGGCATCTCAGCACAGCTGGGCCTGACTCCACATGCACTGCGCAATCCATTGCCATCCGAGATCAGGTTTTTTATATAGTTGTATATCCTTTTCCCCTTAATATTCCTTCTTCTATTTTTCTTATGTTATCTATTAATTTTCTTATAGTCTTAACTTACAGTCTTGGGTGAGGCATTTTTCTTTTCCTTATTCCTGTTTTTACCCTCCCCTGGGAGGCAAGAGGGAAGGAGGCTCTAGAGGACCAGTGGGATCAGACCCAGTCAGCATGGGTTTATGGAAGGCAGGTCCTGCCTGATGAACCTGATCTCCTTCTATAACAAGATGACCTGACTATTGGAAGAGGGAAAGGCTGTGGATATTGTATACCTAGACTTTCGAAAAGCATTTGGCACTGTTTCCCACAGAATTCTCACGGAAAACCTGACTGCTCATGGCCTGGGTGAGCATAAGATCTTCTGGATCAAGCACTGTCTGGACAGACAGGCCTAAAGAGTGGTGGTCAGTGGAGTTAAATCCAGCTGGAGACCAGTCACAAGTGGTGTTCCTCAGGGCTCCGTGTTGGGACCATTTCTGGTTAAGATCTTTATTGATTATCATGATAAGGACACAGTGTATCATCAGTAAGTTTGCAGATAACACCAAGTTAGGTGGAAGTGTTGATCTGCATGAGGATAGGGAGGCTCTACAGAGAGACCTGGATACATTGGATTGATGGGCCAATATTAATGGCATGAACATCAACAAGGACAACTGCCGGGTCCTGCACTTGGGCCACAACAACAACATGCAATGCTACAGGCCTGGGGAAGTGTGGCTGTAAAGCTGTCTGGTAGAAAAAGGACCTAAGGCTGAATATGAGCCAGCAGTGTGCCTGGGTGGCCAAGAAAGCCAATGGTATCCTGGCCTGTATTAGAAATAGTGTGAGCAGCAGAAGTAGGGAGGTGATTGTCCCGCTGTACTCAACACTGGTGAGGCCACACCTTAAGTATTGTGTCCAGTTTCAGGCACCTCAATACAAGAGGGATATCAAGATGCTGGAGAGAGTACAGAGGGCAACAAAGCTGGTGAAGGGCCTGGAGAATAAATCTCATGAAGAGAGATTGAAGGAGCTGGGACTGTTTAGTTTGAGGAAGAGGAGACTAAAGGAAGACCGCATCACTCTCTACAACTACCTGAAAGGACACTGTGGAGAGGTTGGTGCTCGTCTTTTCTCACAGGTAATTAGTGACAGAACAAGAGGGAATGGATTCAAGCTACAACAGGGCAGATTTAGACTGGACATTAGGAAAAAATATTTCACAGAAAGAGTAGTCAGACACTGGAATAGGCTGCCCAGGGTGGTGGTTGAGTCACCATCATGAATGTGTTTAAAGGTCATTTAGATGTGGTGTTGAGGGACATGGTTTAGGAGTGAACTTTGTAGAGTAGGGTTAATGACTTGATCCCAAGGGTCTTTTCCAACCTGAATGATTCTATGATTCTACGATTCTATGTGGGCTTGCTCTGAGCCTTAAAGTGAGACATGTACCTAAACCACATATAAGTAATGAATTTTCCTTTAACTTCGGGCATTTGGGGCCACATGAGCTAAAAAAATGGAAGATCTGTGATATGTGGAAATAGATGATGCCTAGTCTTTACATACCTAAAAGCAGAATATGAACTGCTAAGACAACATATACACAAGTTCCCCTTATCTCTGATGAGGGAGAGAGAAATGAAAAATAGATGAGAAGAAAGTTAAGTTTGTGATTATGGCTGACAGAGACTGTCAGAATAGGAGACTAAGTGCCAAGGAGAAAAATGGAAGAAAATAAAAATTCAGGAGATGGCAGAGGAGGAAAGATTTAGTGTGAAGCAAGAAAATCTGTACTAGCTGAGATGTGATTACAATGAAAAAATAAAAATACATCCCACAATTTCAAGTTAGTATCCAAAAATAGCTTGCATAGAAGAATTAGGAGATGAGAAATATATTACAGTGACCAGACATTTCTTAAGAATATTTTATCATAAGAAGCAAATTTAGAAATTTGGTAAGACTTCTACATTTCAGGATTGTTCATTTTACTTACTAAGCTCTTGTTCTGGAAACTCTGAAGTAAATGGTGTATCTCACATTACCCTTTTCTAACTTCCTGTTAGTTTCCTAAGTTTCTTTCAGTAAAGAAATTCTTCCTAATATCTATTCTAAACCTTCCCTGGTGCAACTTGAAGCTATTTCCTCTAGTGCTGTCATTTACTTGACAGAAGAGGCTAGCACCCAATTCACTACAACCTTCTTTCAGGTAGCTGTAGAGAGTGATAAGGTTTCCCCTCAGCATCCTCTTCTCCAGACTAAACAATCCCAGTTCCCTCAGCCTCTCCTCATAAGACTTCTTCTCCAGACCCTTTAACAGCTTTGTTGCCCTTCTCTGAACTTCTGAGTTCCAGCAACTCAATGTCTTTATTGTGAAGGGCGCAGAACTTAACACAGTACTCAATGTGTGGCTGAGTACAGGGGCATGATCACTTTTCTTCTACTGGACACACCGTTTTTGACACAGGAAAGGATGCCGTTGGCCTTCTTGGCCACCTGGCCACACTGCTGGCTCATATTCACCTGGGATTCAATCAGCAGCCCCAGGTCCTCTTCCACCAGGCAGCTTTACAGACACTCTTCCTCAAGACTGTAGCATTGCCTGGGGTTACTGTGACCAAAATGCAGGACATGGCACTTGGCCTTGTTAAACCTCAAACAATTGGACTCAGTCCATCCATTCAACCTGTCCATAGGCAGGAAGGCAGAAAGGCAGAGCCTTCCTACCCTCAAACAGATCGACAATCCCACCCAATTTGGTGGTGTCTGAAAACGTGCTGAGGAAGCACTCAATCCTCTCATCTAGATTGTTGATAATGATAGTGAACAAGACTGGACCCAAAACTGAGCTGCCAGCTGGTGACTGGCTGACAACTGGATTTAACTTTGTTCATTACAACTCTCTAGGCCTGGATGGTCAGACAGTTTTTAACCCAGGGAAGAGTAACCTTGTCTATGCCATGTGCCACCAGCTTCCCTAGGAAAATGCTGGGGATATACTGTTCTGTAATTCTAAAGATTAGCAATAGTGTCTTTAGTGAAAATGATTAGTTAGCAGCTTTTTAACTCACATTACCAGATATTGGATCTGAGAATGTGGGCCTTTTTAGTCTATTCAATTTCATTATTTCTATTATTTTGATTATAATTTTCTTAAGTATAAATTTTACAGACTTTTTTTTCTTTCTGTCCCCCTTATAAAATGATTTCTTTGAAGTTATAGACTGAGGTGCATAAAATAACATGACACAAGTGAGATGAACTCTTATGTCAACTCTGAGGAATACACCCATTATTCTAATATTTAGCATTATGTAGTTTTGGAAGAAGTGGCTAAATAATTGGGGTTTTTTAAAGTTTTGTGAACAAACTGATAAATCCTCTTTTTACTTTCATTACCTGTTCTAAATATTTGACAAGCATTTTCATAATTATATTTGAAAAAAAAAATCATATTCTGAAATTTTAATGCAAAAATCATTAAAGCTGTACTTCAGCTTTTGAAAATAAATCTGTTCACTTGAATATGACAACTTAAATTTGCATTTTTAATTGACTGCATTTTTTAAGTGATTTAATTTCAATCACCATTTTTCAATGTTTACTCTTTCTGACAGAGATTTTTAAAGATAACCTGATTAGATGAACCTTTCTTTGGTCTTCAATCTTTTCTCCTGTGTTACTAAATAGAAAGTGTCATATTCAATGCTATAAATATTCATGAAAGACAACAGACTGCATGATAATTCATGTTATATGAAAATGCCTTTTAGAGAATATTCCCTTGACAAATATGGGAAATAGATAAATACAAAGGGTGAAGCAGCAATCTTAAAACTTTCAGGCAACTCTTAAGCTAATTATTAAAATTACATTCCTTTGATACCTAGATATTTTAGTTTACATTCTTATTTTTAAAATTCAACTACACACTAGGAATTTATTTTAGGATCTTTCCACAGTTGTCTCTTACAACAAATTGTTCCATGTTCTACCAATCAGCCAGACATCTACAGAGCTTATTCAACAGTGTTTGTTCTAATGTAGGGAATCAAGTATGTTACTACCATTGTATTAAAATATCTCATTGGTAGTACCTGTAATTTATTTTCTCATTCATCGTTTGCTAAGGGCGTGGCAAAAATTTATTCTAACTGAACAAGTCAATTACATTGCTTGCAAAACTCTTCAGGTCAGGATTTGGCTCAAGTGGCCAAATACATTTCTACGCTACAAGTACCTGATTAAAGAGACTTTGTTCTTACACCACAATCTCATTCTACTACATTGACATAGCGTAAATATTTGTAATATGCTAAACTCCTCTCACAAAACATCCACTTCCATGCATTAATTTTATTTTCTAAACTTTTGGGATTAACATAAAATGTGTGGCAAATCTTAAAGATTGAGAGAGCAATTATAGAAGTCCTGAACAGAGACAATTAAGTTATGCCAATAATCACTCTTCTAGGAGTAAAACTATCAATGTCATATTCAGTGATGCTCTCATCTCAGTCCACAATACATTCTGTACTTGATAGAAAACAGAAATCATAATTTGATTTCTGATACATACAATATTATTTTTTACAGTCTTCTATGGAAACCTGTTTCAATCAGTTAGAATTTTTTTTCAGTTTTAAGCAGTCTTACACAGTTTTGCCAAGACTGACTAAACAGAAGAATCAATGTAACCTCTGAACTTGGATGAATAATTCCACCATTTATAATACTTCAGTAGATGGAATAGAGACCTTTTTTTTTTTTTTTTTTTTAATATATACTGACATATTCTATTTCTTACACATAGACAGGATAATACAAATGTTCTGTGAAATAAGAAATGGTAATATGCAGGTCAAGTTCTTCCTACATGTCCTGGTTTGAGAGCAGAACTTAACTAACTGCACTGTCTGAAGTTAGCAGCCTGTTTTCACAGACAGTGTCTGCTGCTGGCAGTGATAACACCCCATGGTTAGAGTTACTACCAAGGATTAGGGTGCTGACCAAGGCCACTGATGGATCTTGTGCAGAAAGCAAAAGGCTGCACCTGTGGGAAGGAGGGACAGGATAGGTGACCCTAAACTGACCAGAGAGTTATTCCATCCCATATATGTCATATTCAGTATAAAGTTGAGGGATCATGAGGGTCTCACCCTGTTTTGCTCAGCTCTACTTGGATCAGCTCTGGTCCTCTTCTGGTTTCTGCCTCACTTTTTCAATAGCCAGCATCCGAGGAGGACTCTGTCCATTCTGCCTTTGATCCTGATCTGTGTGTTCCTGAATCCAGTACCAGAATCCAGCTCCTGAACACAGTTCCCATCTGCTGCTAGGACCAGTCTGGGACTTTCCTGGTGCCTGCTCCACAGCATCAGTGGTGACAGTGATGTAATTACCATCAGTGGGTGTTGGGTTTGATACTGGTTTTATACATATTTATATATATTCCATTTTTATTATAATTATTTTCATTTTCATTAAAGATGTTCTAGCTTCTTTTTCTAATTTCTGTCTCTCTCCCTATTTCTTTTATCTTTCCCTTTGGGGAAGAGAAGGGATAACAGAGAGTGTCTGTTATAGGTCTAGGAGGCTGCCCTGACCCTAAACCATGACAATTTTTCTCTAAAATAAATTGTAAAGAAAAAGAAATCAACATGAATACAGTAACAGTTGATTGAGCAATTCAAGTATTCTAAGACAGGAAATGAGAGGAACATAATTAGTGAATTAGCTACATCATTTTATACTTCTCATGCATTCACCAGTCCTTGAAATTGCAAGAAAAGAAGTTGACAACAATAACTCTGATATCTGATTTTATATGCACAAGAAATATTTAGGATAAGCATTATCCAAACATATAAGGTATGTGGGTTACTTTTTCCTTTTGTGCTATTTGCATTTAGTTGATCTGACTTTTGGAATTGCAACAGTCTTGGGGAAATTTAGACATTTCATGGATGTTTTCCTATTCCAACCTTACTCTTTGCAAGAAATACTTTATTTCAAAGGACAGAAAGCTTTTTTTAGACAGGTTATTTTAACAACTCAAGAAACAACACTGCTGTTTTGAAATACATTTGATAAATACCTGTTTATTTTACATTCAAAAAACTTCAGAGAGTCTTTAGTTTCTAGAAAACCAGAAATAGCAGACAGGGTTCCAAAATAATCAAAAATCTGCTTCCCTATTTATGGATTGCCTATTATTGTAAATCAAATTCCTCTATATGACATCAATAAGCATGTATTGTTAAATTAATTCTTCCATACTCAGTCAAAAATACTGATTTTTTTAAAAGCTTTTTAAAATTTTCCTTTAACATGAAGATATGCAGCAATCCTGTTTAATTGTATCAATCAACAGCAAGCCACATTTGGAACTCCATATATTTCTCTATATTATGTACTACTGTTTATCTATAGAATGATATTTCACTGTATATAATTAAGGGAGAGCATAAACAAATCAATAAAACACAGTAGTCTAAAGCTATACCACTAGACATACAACATTATACGTTGTAAAATCACAAACAAAACTCAATTTAGAGAGGTAATAAATCCAGTAAACTTCAGTCTTTGATTGTACATGTGGTTACAATAACAGTTTACAATAATATTCTTCATGTGTAGAATGGAGGTAGTGAGGCCTAACATGCTTTGTTTAAGATACTGAGATGCATTTATAAAAAAATATTATATGTTAGACACACAGTTTTAAAGTATACATAACAATAGCCACAGAAGTGAGCTAAGTTCATCAGTATGTGGCTATTTCTCCTTGTATTCTTTCTGCCCATATTTCCAATTGTCAAACCCAAAAGTAACAACCACATCAAACACAAATGGAGTTTGCTCTTAAATGAATGGGTTGAAGTGGTGCTTATTAGATTTGTGTAACTAATCCACAAAAACTCTGGTTTTGAAGCTGACTTGTTTCTTTAATTAAGCCTGAATTTAATTCTTGCTTTTAAATAGGAACAGAAAAAAATCCAAGAGCTATAAATAATTTTATCTCCTATTACTTTATTTCTAGTCAAAGCTGTTATTCATTAACTTCTTAGCTATTGAATTAACCAGCATGGGACAAACCAAAAATATATATATTGGATCTGTCATTTCAATCAAAATAATTTTCTTTGACCTCAGAATCAGGCCTCAAGTACTAAAATCATGGTAGAAAATAAGCTGATCCATAAAGTCTATATATTTTGTTCTTATGTATTTCAAATGGAGAAATTATTTTAGAACTAGGTTAAAACCAGGCTTGGACTGCCTTAAGAAACCATTTAGGAGATACATTTATAAATAGCAGTCTATTCATGCACCAGTTGAAACACTTCGGTAAAATTAGGGACTGCTTCAGAAGATTTCTCATGCAACAGCTATTAATTTCTTTAATAGAGATATTAATTACTTCTTTGCAATTTCTCAAGGTAAGATGACATTCAAATGATACATTACTAATAGATACTGAGGGAAGTATTAAAAAAATGAAACACCCATGTATCTAATTCTTCTCAATTTTTAAACTCTTTAATACTGTACCTGAAAATAATTTTCATTCCAGGGTATGGACTTCAATTTTTTGTTCAGTCTGCATGCATTTACTCATGTAAAGCTGATACATTCTCCCTGTGCAGTAACTGAAATGGGGTTCCTTAATTATCATTTATGATAGTAATAAACCCATATAATTTTCTGTT
>JANIJG010005550.1:22861-34744 GCA_024611175.1 Megaceryle torquata
GGGGGAGAATAATGAGAACCTGAACTATAGATATTTTATTAGTTTAAACTAGAACAGACTAGCTATGTCTGAAGTATACTATTTATTAAAATATTATGTATAAAATCTCTGTTTTTCCAATCACTTGTATGTAGGATAGCTTTCTTTAGAAAGCAAAAGAGTTTCCATGGACAGCTGTTCAACTGCACACTGCCTTTAAGGAAATTTATTTTGTTTTAATTAAACTTATTACTTTAAAGTTATTATGTTCAATAAAACATGGTAACCTATCCCTAAATAATTTAAAGATCTTCATGAGTATTTTACTTCTCCCACTGTAGACATCTGTCATTATCACAGAAGTAAATTCATGTTCAAAGAAATGTAAGGGTTCTGATCTAGCTAGAACTGAAAAATGGGAGCAAGAAAATCAGTTGTCAAAATAACAGTCATTTGAGATGCCTAAATAGAATTCTTTATTGACACAGTTCAGAAACAAGAAGTCATAAATTAAGCTAAGCTGTCCACCTGTTAGAAATAAGCAGCATTTACAGCCATAGATGAAACCAAAAAGGTTTGGTTGAAAATATACTTTTTGTCTAGCTGGAGAATTCTTTCTTATCAATGACTAAATTTGTGGACTAATCTTTTGACTGAGATTACATTTTGGAAATAGAGTTGAATTTCAAGATATGATTTTTTTTATATAACTTCAATATATCATATCCATAACAGAAGGTGTTCCCAAAAGGTGTTTTTTTCCTCTCTTCCATCACTTGCAGTCACTCTAAGTGGAGAAATGGCACTAACATTCACATGAGATTTACACGAACAGACACATTCCTTCTATTATTTTCACTAGCTTACCTAGAAGAAAGGATTTTTTATTCTGAAATAAAATTCCTAAGTATATAATCACCTAAAAATAAATAGGTGCTGGTGGAATTCAGGGAAAACACACTCTCCCTAAAAACACCTACTTACTTGGTTAATCATTATAGGCATAGTTCCCTCTGTGCATATGTAGAGCTGCTGAACTCTTGATTCAACACACAGTAACTCAAAACTGCAATTCTGCAACTGGAAAGCTCACTAAAATCTTGGAGCCTTAAGCTATGTACAAACAATAGTGCCTGGGAGACCTGCCACCCTAGGCAGCTAGCTACTTTGCCTCTCCCAAAAATTGATCCTGTAGCATTATAAGAGAAAACCAGATACTTTAGCTCTGTGTATAAAGTGTTTGTCCCAAAGAATGTGAGACTAGAGAGATCACCCAGGTCACAAATGAAGCATGATTACTGTAGCAGAACTGTGACATTTCTGCCAGCTATATAGTGAACAGTGTTACTAAATACCACATTCATTACTCATTAACTGATTCATAAGTGCATTCATCAACTCAGTCTAATATATAAAAAGAGTCATAACAATTAGAAATTAACTGCAATGCAATGAACGACATCTCTGAATCAATGCTGAATTGTCTATGTTAGATTTCCTCTCTTCTTTGCACTCATCATTAAAACAAAAACAATTCTTCATGTCTATTCATTGATTTTAGATCAGCAGCGCAGACTGCAAACATTTGCAAAGCAGTCAGTTCACAAACACAGGCAGCAGGAGTAATAACATCCTCTTTAATATAGTTTACTATTAGAAAATCTTGGTACAGACTGCACCACATGGGCTTCTTAAAAATTGGGCATCCCCATTATCATCACAGGGAATTCTTGACACTGATTTATGAAGAATATAATTTCCATAAAGAATAAATTGAACGGTGTGACAGACTATTGAGTAAACTACCAATTTTCTAAAGTTCTACAGCTGAAGTTGGAAGACATTTTATAGTGAAGGAGTATTTTGCTTTGGTTCAAATGGGGTTTGCAAGTAAAAATTTTCCCAGGACATTCTAAAACAGTCTTGAACTTAAGTGTAAATTTACAGCATGAATGGCAAACAAAAAGAAAGCCAATCCACAAAACCCTCCAGCTGGCCACAGACATCTCTTTTTCAAGTATGGCCCTAGGCACAGACAATGCCTCTGCTAACAGATTTTTGTACGTGGCAAAATGGTCCCTTTACTGGTATCACCTAGAAGCTCATTGTTACTTGTGGGTATAACAAAACAGAAAACCACTTCTAGTGCTGACATAATTTTTGTGAGAAACCTTCATCCACCTGCAGTTGGTTTCTCCCAGTGCACTGGCCAAGGTGGAGGCAATTTCTGGAATGTAAAGGAGTATCAGACTTTCCTCTTATGATTTCCAGAAGATGCAAGGCTTTGGCTGCATTCCAGTACACATGGATGAAGTATCTTTTCTGGCTTAGAAGGCAGAAAAGGAAGCTGCTACCCAGCTCTGTTCAAACCCATACATCAGCTCTCACAGCTCTTACTAAACCTCAAGATAAATGCATAAATCACATAGGTTTTATTTTGGGAAAGAGCAAGATTACAAATAGGCAGTGATCTAACATTACTTCCCACACTGAAAAACTCAACTCACGAGCTGAGACTTAATGTCATAAATTCTTCAGAGATCGGTATCTTTTTTTTTTTTTTTTTCTTTCTGGAAAAAGGTACTTGTAAAAAATCTCGGTTTATGTAGGCTTTTTATACTTTCGTTGTAAAAGGACCAAAAGTGGGACAAAAGCCACAAAACTTAAACTCCTGTTGGAACTAGATGATACTAGATGATATATTAATGCCCTGTTATATCACCTTTTGATCCAATACATACCCACAAAACTATCAGAAAAAAAATTGTTCTTTTCTTCATTCATCCTGGTAATAGGCAGTAAAATAAAAATTTCCAAACAGTCTTATTTTTATCTAAAAATGGAAAATTTAATTCAAGCCAGATCCTATCTTGGTTTGTTTGGAACTCATAAGAGGGTTGATATTGGGACTGGTGCTGTTTACCATCTTTGCTGGTGACACAGACAGAAAGATCTGAGTGCCCCCACAGCAGGTCTGCTGACAACACCAAGCTGTGTGGTGCAGTAAACACACTGGAGAGAGGGGATGCCATGCAAAGGGATCTTGACAAGCTTGAGAAGTGGGCCTGTGTGAACTTCATGAGTCAGGGTTTTTCAGCCTGGAAAAGAGAAGGCTCTGAAGACACCATATAGGATTCTTCCAGTACTTAGAGGGGGCCTACAGGAAAGATAGGGAGGGACTTTTTATCAGGCAGTGAAGTGATGATGCAGGGATGAAGGATACTGGTTTTAAACTGAAAGACGGTATATTTAGATTAGATAGATTAGATAAGGAAGAAATGTTTTACACTGAGTGTGGTGAGACACTGGAACAGGTCGCCCAGAGAAGCTGTGGTTGTCCCCTCCCTGGAAATATTCAAGGTCAGGTTGGATGGGGCTTTGAGCAACCTGGTCTAGTGAAGTAGTCCCTGCCCATGGCAGGGAGGTTAGAACTAGATGATCTTTAAGGTCCCTTCCAACCCAAAGCATTCTATGATTCTATGATATACTACACGCAGTTCTTGATAATCAGGAGTGCTGCCTTGTATTTCAGAAATCTTAAGGAAACTGGTAGCATGCTTCTTTACTGCAATACCTGTACACTTAGCACTCTCTCAAGTGCATGGATGACTACTACTTATGGGGAATTACATTTTCTTCTAACCAGCTTAAAAAAAATTGGGCTGAGTTTCTCTTCACTCAGACATAGCTCTGTGTCCTCCATTACAGAAATATTTGAGATATGAAAAAAAGCATATTGCCAGATTTAGAGGTGGATAACCTAAGTGCAGAGAACTCCAAATATTTTCTAAATTGTCTTTAGCATGAAATTGCTTGAATATTATCTGCAGTTTTAGTATTGATAAATAATTTTTAAAATGCAAGAAATCTCTGTCTTGGGATCCCACACTGCTCCAAACAGCAGATTTGAAGATTAAATTTACATTTCAACCTACTGTTTTTTTCTTCAGTGGCCATTTTCATGAGATTCATCTCCCCCAAATTTATATATTTAAATCAGACATATAAAAAAAGCTTGCCATTGAGATTTCCTCTTTATTCAGTGGAGTTATGCAATTTCAGAGAGCAGTTTCTCCTACACGAAATGTGTGCAGTTAAGCAAGATGAATCTTTATTGCTCTGTTGCAGATTAAACTAGGAATATCTAATTAATATATAATTGTTTAAATTTAGAAGACATGATACTATCATCCCTAAAATCTTTCTAATAGACATGAAAAACTTTTAAAGTAGAATGCAGAATTGAAACCTGATCTCTTATTCTCTGTCAGAATCCAAAATCATGTCCAGAAGTTACAAAGGTATTTACAGCTCTTAGAGTGTACATGAAAAACACCCAAGCTCTACACCTGGTAGTAGAATTAGGTCTCAGGAAATCAGAATTCTGAAGTTTTCCATAAAATCCCTTTTCAATAGATGTATTCTATGTCATTGTAATACAGGATATATTGATGTTTTAAATCACAACTTATAAATCTCAACAATGATTTTATGGATTATGGCACTGATTTTTTAAATAGACTTCTTTTTCATTAAACTAATACTGAAACATCCTACTCCAACACAGAAACTCCTGAATGGGTTCCAGGCTGTGAAGAGCTGTATAGATTAAGTAACAGTAATGAGAGGTAATATCTTTTTTTAACTTTGTGGGTTTTTAAAAAAGAAATGGCTATTTGGTGTTCCATAAACTTCCTCTCTCTTTCCTCAAGTGATTAAATTCTCATTATACCCTTGGGAGAACTGCAGATAAACAAATGATTCAGGAAAAAAAAAAAAATAAAGGAATGTTGGTGATATTTCAGCACTTCTCCGCATGTCACTCTTTTGTCGCTGTAACTATCTCTCACCTTCTTGAGTTAGAGACTACATATAGTTTAACTGAATATGAATATGCATCAGCTTTTTCAAATTGGTCCTTTCCCATAGAGAACCTTTACATACCTGTGCTACACTGTATAGCTATATTGAATTGACTAAAGGAATACTATGCTATGTATTTGTGTTTTTCAGTTGTTGAAGGTATTTTACAAAAAGTTATTTAATGTTTTAAATCCCAAAACACTCTTGAGAAAGTATTTTGTCATACTAAAAAAACTAATAATTTTGTGATCTTATACCTTTCAAGTCACACTAGATTTTGGAGAGAGAATTAGAAATAAACTTCAAAATTCCTGGTTTTTAATTTCTGTCTTTGCATTCTCCTTTCTGCCATTTTTTCATCTTCTTTTAGTTATTCTTGACAGCAGTAAGATCTTTGAAAAGATTAAGTAATTTTCTTCAAATTTGTCTTCCAAAGTCCAGTGAGACACAACTAGACTATTTTGTTGATGAGATTTCTTACAGATCTCCACAGCTGATGTGGAAGACAAGACTGCCAGATGGCAGTCCCATAAATGTAATGCTAACTATGACTGACCAAAAAAAACGTATTTAATATTTTTTTACCAAGAATAGTTGCATAAGTTCAATACAAAAGTAAATTAAATAAACCATCACATAAACTCACTTCAAGTATAATACAGAAGAATGCTGCCACACATACGTCTTCTGATATTTTTCCTCTCTACTATGATGTTTTATGGAAGTTAATGTCATGAAAGACAGATCTTCTAAATGGAAGAGTGTGCATGTAAAAAAAATTATATCTGTCAGGCAAAGAAAAAGAAACTACTAACAGAAACAAATGATACCAGTTTGTCCTAACTTCAGAGTAGTCAAGAAACAAAAAAGGGCATTATGTGTGTGAAACTGCCAATCTTCTGTCAGAGAGTGATGATAATCTCTTCTATATTATAAGAAGAAAAACCAAAGTTTAGGGGATCTACTGCTTTTAAAGAGATAGATTTTATCATTTACTTCTAAGTAGATTTTATTTACAAAGATTTGAAGCAAACCCAAAGACTGAGGAAAGAAAGTGCTTCTGTTATTCCTTTTTTTCCACGCATGAAGAGAGAGACTGGAGAACAAAAGTTTCCACATCTTATATTAGAAATTGAAGATGGTTAGAAATTCATTTTGGTTTAAAGCACTTCACAGTGATGGATCTGGGACTTCTAACAGAACTCAGACAGGTCCCTTCTCCAAAAAGAAGAATTAGTAGGAACCAGGCCCTAAAGGTAATGGAGAAAGCCTCGCATTACGTACATTCAGATACAGCTTAAATTTTCCCCATCTCTCACTATAGCAATATCTTCCAGTTTTGAAGTAGTCTACTTGTCACATTTTATTTGATGGTGTTCTTTACAATTAAGATTCACTTTTCAGAAATTTATGAAATGAGTTAATACAAACTTTAATGATAAAGATGTTAAATGTAAAAAGGCAACAACATTAAAATGGCAAATTAAGAAGTTTCTGTTAAGTACGTGATCTGCATCTCTTAGTAGTGCAAACCACTTATCACTTATTGTTTTGAGCAAGACCAGTGTGTTTGTGTGAGACCAACTGAAATAAACCTGTAAAAGAAATGGATGTAATGACGGTCTGTATGGAAATGTAAGCAATTAGCTAAAAATTTTTGCAGGACCAAAAATGCAAAAGAACTTTCATTTTGATTTTACATGAAAATGCAAAATTTTTTTTCTAAATCAAAGAAGCCTATCAGGTAAGGATTTTTTTTTTTTTTTTTAATTGCAATGTGTAGGGAGGAAAGCTTGTATGGAAAGCTGTAAGTGTGTATTCCTTTTCCTTCTGGCTACTGTTTCTTATGAGCACTCTTGTTTCCAAGCTCTGATTAACAGAAATTCTAGCTATTTTCTAAAAGCACTCCATCTCACAAGAAAAAAAACAATGGCTAAAAAGCAACACCCCAACCCCCTTTAATGAGGTTATTCATGGCAATTAGTTTTCCAAGGCCTATTTGCCCCTTCTTTACTCATTAATTTCATTGGGTAATAGCTGTTTGAAAGTTGAAGTATTATGTTTGCCTCTGGTTGTCCTAACAGAGCATCTTCAAAGGTTGTCTTGTAACAACAATAAATATGTAGGAAACATCTGGGATTTTTTTCTACAAAGTGCATTCAAGACTCCAAAGAATATATCTTCCAGTATTTCCCAGTGAAAATCTGTTAGTCATATAATTTCTGATACTTCTATTCCTTGTCCTAATGCCACTTTCTCTGCATTTATGAGAAAGTTAAATGTGAAAATTGGTATTATTGCACGTGGAGGATATGGATTACAATACTATTGAAACATCTAGAATGCTCGTGATAGGGATTGTCTCCTATCTCTAATTTCAACATATCACATGACATGTGCTCCCTCCTTTCTTACACTGGTAACTGACATTCTGCTCAGTCCATTAAAAAATTATATAGAGTATTTAAACAAGGACCAAATAATCACTTCAGGGGTTTTGCCAGTGTAGGGAATTAGGCAGGTTTGATAGATGCATCACTATGATGCAAAGCATTCAATGGGAATTGAGGGCAGAGGAGAACCAGGACCACTTTTTCCAGTCTAAGCACAGAATTATGTCAGCTGAACCATACTATGAAATTACATGCTAAAGACTTATCTACCTGCAGATAAATGTTAATGTACAGTAAAATTAAGCACACTAGCTTTTCTTCACTTATTTCTCACTTACTATAAACCAAATGCTGGATACTTTGTTTTTTCTTTTTCAAGTATAATAGGTTCCTTTGCCTACAGGCTCTCTGTAGTTATGCCTCTAAAGGTATTTCGCAGACATATAAGAGCTGTAGCCTGCCCACGCTCTGAACCAGCAGGAAGCTTTGTAGTAAGACCCAGTGCCATGCTGAGCACAACCTAATTGCCCTTGCTGACAAGCCATGTAGAGCAGATTGGACTCTACTCATCACATGGGGATGTGATACTACCAGTGCTGAATGTAGGCAGAATGAATTAATACCTTTGATCTCCCCTAAGCAAACCCAGCATTTTTACCCATCTAGTTAGTACAGAGTAGTGAATGCTTTCAATTCACATTGTGATTTACCATACCTTAACTTCTCTGGGCAGATGAGCCCGAAAATAATCAATCTCTACTACTTTTGTGTTCCATTTTGCAGCAGTGAAGGGATATTGATTGTTTAAATCATTAAATTCTGAAATTTGTCCTAAGTAAGAAAAAGCCAAATGTAAAGGAGACAAATATATGCTTACTACATACTTTGTGCTTTAGTTTAGATTCATGTTACTAAAAAAGCAATTTACATATAAGAATAAAAGAACTCAGTTATAGCAGGAAGAGCAACAATCAGAGGAAATAAAGAATTACCAACATTAAGATAAAATGGATGAAGATGGGAAAGGGAGATTTGCTTCATTCAATAAATGTATTTTGTTTTCCTGCATGCAATTTTGCATGCTGAAATTGAACATTTTCAATGTAATTTACGTGATTATTTATCTTACACATGGATTTCAATAAAAAAATAGGAGATGAGTATGTAAGCTGTCTTGTTTCCTGCCTCATCCAGGAAATGATCAGACAGTAAAATCATTATAGAAATGCTTTTCATTCCAATTAAAGATAGATCTATTAGTATGGTTATCCAAATCACAAACACACTGTATTAGCTCTGGGATGGTGAGGTGTTTTGTTTGTTTGGTTGTTAGGGTTTTTTTGTGTGTTGTTGTCTTTTCAAACCATGTCAATTCTGCATGATTCTGTAATTCTGTGATTTCTAGCCCATCAATATCCCTTCTGTCTTTTCTATCACATGGCACTCCATCCCCTTACTCGCCCTGTATGAGTTGAAAAGAATCAGATGCTAACTTTTAGGAAAAGAAAAACACCATCAATCAGTACATCACTTATTTGTCACTGCTGTAGCATTAGAGGAAAGTAACTTTTGAATCTCAAAATCTGGATAGTTACAGAACCTGCTTGTTAAATTCGTCCAAGAGAACTATAGACTCAACAACTCCCAGGACTCTACCTGTTCATTTAAGTTGTTTCATATGTTATTATTGAGCTAAATTGAGCTTAGTGCCTAGTTCAGAGAAGACTAGACAATTTGGCTTTGTAACCAGTAAATAAATTATAAAAAAACTTTTGTGGAACTAATATTTTCTTCCCCATTTTGACAGACAATTTGAAAGGGTTTCATAACAGGTGGTTAGCAGCAATTGGGTAAATCAATCAAGGCTAGCAAGGCTACCAAGTGTTGCAAGTTCACTAATACTGTTCTGTAGACCTAATCCTGTATTTCATCTTTAGTCCTGCCTTATCTCTCCGACTGACTTTCCCCTACACACAATGAAAGAGAGATAGGAGATAAGCTTGATCTGCAAGAAATGTAGGGCTCCCCTTTCTCCTTCCTGCCACAAAGTCCATGCAGATAATACCAAACAACATTTATTTGTCTGAGAAGGTTTTGCAGTTTGGGCTGTTGACTTGTTATTTTATTTGGAGTATGGGGAGCATTCTGCTTTCTCTAAGGACCCATCCACAAAAAACCCCTAAAATGTTACAGTTTTAAACACCATGGATAGAAGAAATCTGTTTAATTAAGCTACCTTATATCTTGAACTTATTTCAGTCTTTACAACAATGCTGCCCAAAAATTAATCTCTGAATCTGATGTGCTTATTAAGTAAGACTGGAAATTTTGGTAACATTGCACCACATGCTTTTCATGCAGCTGTTTCCTTCCTGGCCCTACAATTGCAGAAGCTGATCTGGAAGCTTCTTACCAAGTTTCCATCAAAAATGGTTCAAACAAATCCACATTGTCTTCCGTTTTATTGGTTAATTTTGCCATTCCACTCTGAAATTCACTCTAGCATAAACTTTATGTAATTAACTAAAATGTAAGGATCTTTCCCTTCTGGGATTACAAAAAAATATACAGCAAATCCCAAGAAAGTGGGGCTACATCCAGCATGGTTGAGGGCTAGTTCAGGCTCACAGCGTCTTTATTTGCAATTAGCAGTCCAATTTATTTATTCCCATTAGGTGAGACGTAAGAAGCACAAACAGTTGAAGTAGTTGTGGTGGAGGAAAAGAGAAACATGAGATTCAAATATTCATTCACCTGTTTTCTTAATGGCCTCAGAAAATCTGAGAGAAGCTTTGGCTTTGTTATGAAATCTTTCTTCTGATAGCATCGGGGCACTGCTAACACCAGGAGGTACTACAACAGCAACATTTCCATGACTCACTGAGGCAATGGGAAGATATTTTCCAGTGACACGCTTGTCTCTTCATCATCCTATACAAAAGTACACACTGTAGCCTGCCCCAATGTCTCTGCTGTATATGTTTGTTTGCTGTAAGGTAAAAACTGCTCTACATGCACTTTATTTTCTCTGTTCAAAGAGATGTTACGTCAAAAGTGTGTCTTTTATTGCCCATAAAAGTTACTTTAGTGTTAGTACAGCTGCCTTCATTGGATCTGTCTTTACAATTACAAACAAAGACTTGATTTAGCACATACTAGACTTCTGTACTATGGAAGCTCCACATGTGCTGGCAGTTTGCTTTCCCTGGATTATAGTCCCAAGGCTCTAAAAAACTTTAAGAATAATGAAAGCTAAAAGATGCTCAGAAAACACAGATTTGCAGACCTATCATTTTGAAAAGAGTTTTCTGAAAACAACAAAGGAATGCAAATACACTGGAAACAGGATCTCAGAACACTTTTGGCAAAGGAAAACAACTTCATTTTATAGATATGGAAATCCTGGTACAGAAGCAGTAATATTAATTTACTCGCCTGTACTGAAAAGATTTTATAATTCTACAGCTTCCACTCAAAGATCCCTGACAATCTTATAAAAATCAAAGCATTTAGCAAGAGAACACCTATTTATGAAAACACTAAACAATAAAACAGAGCTTGATATTTTTAAAAGTAGAAGTCTCCTTTTACTAAATGCTGCCTGACAGAATGCATATGATATTTCCATTCTTTGAAGAAAACAATGAGTAAAATCTAGTTAAAAAGACCCCAACCAAGTGTATTTTAGGCAACTTAGATTTGGATTTCTGAAACATGTAGTTCTCTAGGTACATTCATTAAGTAATGTAGCATATCCTGTGTCTTGCAATGAAGTTATTTTCTTTACCCCATTTTTTCTTAAACTCATTTTTATAAGCTACTGAAAAGTTTGACTAATTAAATTAATTCAAATACAAAATTTGAAAGAGGTAATACAATAAAAAGTGCAATCTTTTAAATTCAATTCTGCAGTAGATAAACTTTATTAAACCTTCATAGTAATCAATAAAGCATATAAGTACAGCTGGTAAGGAATATTCCAGCAAAGATGCTTTACTGGATTCATCTTTATAGCTGTCCACTTGGAGCATTGAGCAAAAGGTTATGATGTGATTTTCTTATGGTAATTAAACCTCAAATTGTGTATTCAATAACTCGAATTCTGACTGCTCATATCAATATTGTATTGCTATACATCATAATTCACTTTGACAATGTGATGTCAAATGCCTCTAATTATATTATATATGTAAAATAAGCAAAATAAGCTATTTTAAAGCCATATATTGATCCTAAATTATCATTGCCATAAACCAAGACAAAAATTTTTAGCTAAAGCTTTAGCTAAGCATATTAAGCTTTTTTTTTTTTTTTTTTTTTTTAGGCAGTCTTATACATGAACAAAACCTCTTGGCAGAGGAATATAAAGGTTACAGGCAAGAATGTGTTAACACATTCCTCTTCAGAATATACTATCCACTCTATCCTGTGCTTGCAAAGACTTAAGTCTCCTTCTCTAGTGACTTTCAAGACCCACCTGTATCTGTTCCTGTGTGGCCTGCCCTGGGTGTTCCTGCATTGGCAGGGGGTTTGGACTCATCTCCAGAGGTCCCCTTCCAACCCTTACCATTCTATGATTCTATGATTCTATGATTCTGTGACATATTCAGATGGGGTGCAGAAAAAAAATCCACTGTCTCCATCAGTG
>JANIJG010005551.1:0-11410 GCA_024611175.1 Megaceryle torquata
AGATTCTTTAGGAAGCATTTTTTTTTCTGTTCTGCCATTTTTTTTTTTTTTAAATTTTTTTTTAATTTTTTTTTTTTTAGCATGACTACAAGTTAACTTTCTGCAATTGTGTTTGCAGTAGAGCTGCTGTCATGTGGAATGGAAAGGAAAAAATACATTGGCAACTAACTTTAACCCAGAGTATCTCTGTTAAAGTTTGGTCAGAGTATTATTCCTAAAATTCATTGACATGAAAATGAAACTACTTTGTCAGGAGCTTCCAAATGTGAGCAATGAATGAGTTTGATACAAATTGTAGCATTTACTTATTTCTGGCATTGAATCTCATTTCCAAACTATGGAAGACATTTTTTCAATCAAATATTGCAGATATCATTTAAACACAACTCTGAAAAAGACAATTTGTCAACCTGGGAACCTAGCAAAGAGAGATAACAAAAATTGTATATGTAACAAGGCACAGAAAGGTCGCAGAAGTAGAAGCATAATTATGTAATATGCATGATTAGAAGAAAAATAATCTAGAAATTCTTATTTGAATCTCTGTATTTAGTACAACTGAAAGAATGAAGCAGAAAGTAAAGCCTCTAGGACCAGATTGGAGTGAAACAGAAAAGTGAAGTGAAACAGAAAAATTCATCAATCCTAAGCTTGTGTTCAGAAAGGCCAGGCACATGCCCTGGTGCCTCTGAGATCCTTTGGAGTACTCTCAAAAAGCAGTTATGTTTGGGCCCATGGAAGTTAACTCCCGCCTCCACCCACGTGGGCTCCAGCTGTTTCCAGTCCATGGTCTCTCCCAGGAGCCACAGATCCATTCCTTCCCTCACCAGAAACCTTAGTCAATTATGAACAGTTAATTATGAACAGTTATGCAAAGATCACTCTTTTCCTCTTGTTATCAGTCCAGTGTCTTAGACAATACCTAACCCATGCCAAGAGAAACAAATGACACATAAACCTTAGGGAGGTTTTAATCTATAGTGGAAAGACCTCAGCCCTTGAAGAGTTTCAGAACATAGCTCTGTACGTGCATGTGCCATTTATGAGCAAACACTCAACTGACAGCCATGGTCTGGGATGAGGCAGGTATCTTTGGGGCTTGTAATTCCTCGAGGGATGCTGAATACGTAGCTTCCTCTGCATTAGGACAGATTTCCTGAAACAGCCTCTTTCCAAAGTTTTGAATGATTGGATGTGGCCAAGACAGCATTGCTGTTCAGCAGACATTGGCTAAAGGAGGTTGTTACCTAGCCATAAAAGACAGTTAAAGAAGTTACTCTTTCTAATTTCTAGTAGAAAGAGTTTCTTCACACTGCTTTAGAAAAGGGGAATCTTCTCCAGCAGAGAAGGAGAGGGGAAACGGGCAGCAAGGACAGAATCACAACAGCTGTCTGTGCAATTTATGGCATTATTTTTCAGAGAGAAGTACCCCGTCTGTGCAGACTAAGGAAACTGCCAGCAGTAGAGACACAGGGATTTTTTTATTCTTTGAGCTGCTGGTGACATTTCCCACTTGAAGCTGGGGACAGAAATGTGGGGTGGTAAAGGAAGGGTAGAAGTAATCCTTGACATGCTTAAACACAGTTTTAGCAATACTAAAGGGGCCAGGGTCACCTAGGATATCTACATTTTTACTGCAACTGGTGACTGGGCATTTAGTTTTAGCATGTTCTGAGAGTTCATACTGAGAATTTCTATATTTGCTTCTTCCTATGCAAATGCCAGCCTGTTTTTCAACTGTCAATACATATGAGTAGCGAATTTACACTCTGGCTCGTGTGTAAGAGACATACCAGAGAATGGAAGAGATTTGTCTTTTGGCAGTTCAGCAGAGCTTTTAACATGTGGTTCACTTACTAACCTGACACCAGCCTTTAGGAGCTGCTGTGGTTATTTTTTATGTTAGAAATGTGATGTCTTTTCTTACTGTTTGACTGAATATGACAGAAAGGGACATTACTCAAGCTTTGCTTTCAACAACCCGGTAATTCAAAGGAGTAAATAAAAAATAGTTACAAGAAACAAAGGGAAAGTCTCAAGCAAAACCCATAATCATTTTCTCTCACCCAAGTAGCCTTGCTGGCACTTGGAATGTCCTCCATGGTGGCACCTGGATTTCCCTTCCTGTTGCACAGTTTAATCTTTCTATAGCTTTTGTGCACCCAGAGCAGAAACATCTGCCTCTGTTCCCTTGCAAATCCTCTACTGTAATTAGAAATGAACTGACAATACAGTAGGACATTGGCAGTTTCCCAGTGAAATCAAAGATGGGAATTGCTGGGAGAGCTTGTGGTGGAGACCCAGCTGGTGCATACTGTGACCACACTGGGCTAGCAGCACCCACAGAGCATTGAATGCAGCGTGAGGTGGAGCAAGCAAGGGGGAGAGATGGCTCTCAGCCAGTTCAGAGGCGGGAGCTGGGCCCTGCTCTACACGTGTGACTGGTATTGCGCTCAGTCACAGTCACCATGCTGGAAATGGGGTGGATGTTCTATTTCTTTTTCATGTACCACCAGCCACAGAGTCAAACCAAGCAAATCCAGGCAGGCTGGCTAAGTTTTGAGCAAGTCAGAATGGTTATCATACCAATAGATCATATTGTAGTATTAGCCTTGATTTAGGAAGATAGTATTTTTAGTCTGAAGCACCCAAACACTTAAATATGTGCTTGACTTTAAGCCTGGGACAAAATCTCACTAAAATACTTGTTTAGGACACAGAATAGTTACCATAAACAGTTCTACGTAAAGCCAGAGTAAGCTTAGAGCAATAATAAACATAGTTTTTAATAAAAGCAAGTAGTGCAGTGTAACAGCAGAAATTGTTCCTGTCCAGATGTGTTGATGCAGCCAGGTTGTAAGAAAGATCTAAATTTAGACATAGGCAAACATAAACATAGGCAATATGTAACAAGATTTGCTAGCCCAATCGGTTATATATGCCATGCTTTTGTCACACACAGCTTCTTGCTTCCACCTCAAAATGTCCATTTGGGTGCTGCTGTTTTTTTGTTCTCTACTGAAGCAATTAATTTTCAGGAAGTGATGAAAGAGATCTATTAAAATTTAACTTCTGTCAGGCATCCATACAATAGGGGACTTCAGCTACGGAAATGGTGGGCCTGTTGTTACAGCTTCATTACACAGACCCATTCAAATGGACTGCCCAGGGAGCTGGTGGAGTTGCCATCCCTGGAGGCGTTTAAGGAAAGATTGGATGTGGCGCTTAGTGAGATGGTCCAGAAAGACCTTACTGTGGCCTTCCAGTACTTAAAGGGCCTGTCAGAAAGATGGGGACAGACTTTTTATCAAGGCCTGTTGTGCTAAGACAAGGGGTGATGCTTTTAAACAAAAAGAGAGAGATTTAGACTAGACAGAAGGAAGACATTTTTTACACTGAGGTTTGTGAGACGCTGGCCCAGGTTGCCCAGCAAGGTGGTAGATGCCCCAACTCTGGAACTATTCCAAGTGAGGTTGGTCAGGGCTCTGAGCAACCTGCTCTAGTTGCAGATGTCCCTGCTCCCTGCAGGGGGTTGGACTGGATGACCTCTAGAGGTCCCTTCCATCCCAAACCATTCTACGATTCTGTGAAATACAAACAGTAAGTGAGGAGTTCTGCGACTGGGAGGTAAACATGCATGCCAGCATCTTGCATTCAGAAATCCAGGTTTAGCCTTCCAAAATTATAAACCCAGTTTATAATGCTCTTAAAAAGCAGATGTTTGTCTTGACTACCACAACACATACAGAAACTCACCTCCTAGTAAGCCAGGGAAGGCTTCATAGGCTTACAGAAAGGAAAATATGAAAGCCCAGTTACAACTATCTCGACATCTGAAAAATGAAAGAACAAACTGGGGAAAAGAATGCTATCTGTATTGTAAATATTCTTTCATGGAAAGGAAAAAAGGAGGAAAAAAGGTTTTTTGGTAGACATATGTAAGGTTGAAGGTTTTGACTTGATCAGTTACCAGCATGATGCCATAAATGACAAGATTCTTCAGTAAGTTAGATTATCCAACACTAAAATCCTGATGTATAGGGTTATTTAGATCCAAAAGTCTTGCTGAACCAGAGGAATTTAGGAACCAGTCCTTAATTCAGTGTAGATTTACAAGGTAGGACTCTGTAGAGCTGAGAATTAATGTTGCAGACAGGTAGTTCTGGCATTGTTCCAGCTCTTGTAAAGGCTGTGATGTCTTTTCTGAGAAGTCCAGAAACACATGCATTTTCTCAAAGTTCATCCTTTTGAAGACACCTACTGCAGTCACAAATGCACCGGCTTCTTAGACCCCACTGAAAGAAGAGCACCTCTTAAAACCAGTCTGCTGATAATAAAGCCTCTGTCTTAAATGGGGATTTAGCTATAAAGTACAGAAACGGCTTGAACATTCAGAGGTTTTACTATCCTTCTACAGGCCCAGTACACACAGTTCCATGGCAGAACTCCTCTTACACATACAACAAACGGTGGACTGTTTCTTAACACTCACTATCTGTGCAGTTGCCTTCATTATGAAATTTTATTGTATTTGGAATTGACATAATGATGACCATAACTGACCTGTCAGTGCAGATCAGAGGAAATCAGATTCTCCATGTCAGATAACTGTGATTAAACTTAGGTCCTATTTCATAATATGAGCAAGCATCTCAAGACCTGACTTGGAAGCGTCCTAATAATCAGACTTCCATTTTTAAAGGTACCAAAATTTTGCTGATAGATCACAATAACAGCAAGACAAGAGTTCTAAAAAGCAAAGCAATAAATGTGATGCATATGCCGCAGTCTGTAGTTTAATCTTTGTGAAACACAGCTCTCCGGCATTTTTACATAGGTATGCGAGAGATTTTTAAGGTAACCAACAGGAAAGGTATAACTTCCTTTCAGAACACCATCCTGTACCTTTAAATCAATGTTGGAACAGGCCAGTGTTTTCAAGCTGCTCTTTGCCAAAATGTCTAATGTGTCCTATTATCTGCAACAGTGTGTGCTATTCTTTCACAGATCAAAGCAGGTATTCAATACTGGACACATACAAGTAAAAGGTAGAACTGTCACATACGGTATTTTCTGCAAGTGAATGGAGCAGGACCTGAATATGGCCCAGGAAAGATTTTCAGTATTTTAAGATCAGAGCATTTTGTTCTTTTAGAAGCCATTTGTTGGTGCTTGATTTTTTGTGCAACATAATATTCTAGGGTATGGCTCAGAAGATAGCATTGTAACATGCAGGAGCAAATGGATCTACATCTACATGGGTTCACTAGATATTGATCATGTCTTCTAGGAATATGCAAAGAAAGAAAAGAAGGATTTTTCCCTTCTAAATCTGTGTTAAATAATAATACAGTCCTCCAGTGGAGCCCCTAGCTGGCTGTATGTGCTCCTTTGTTTCCTGTAGGGAGAGGGCTATAAAAAGTGCAGATAACAAAACCTAACTAGAAGGGTAGGCCTCTTAAAAGTATTCATTGTCTGGGGAAAGAGGGAGGAAGGAACTCACCTGACCTTGACCACCCAAGCTTTTAACACTCAAAAAGACTTTCAAAGCTTTCTGAGGGAGATTTACAGCTGTGAAAGGATGCTGGAATTACACCGCAGCAGAAGGAATATAATTCGCCTTTCCTTCCTCCCCTCCCCCAAAATTGCTCAAGTCACTTCTGCATTTTCAGAAATTTAAATACACTGGTTTGGGAACTGATTGACAGAATCAAAGGAATTCCTGGCTTAACACTCTCACACAATCTCTCTCTCCAAATTTCTAGCACTCCTCTTACACTGTCTGCCTTTGCTGTAAGAACCAGTCTCCGTGTCCCATGTCTCTGTGCCCTCTCTAACAAACAAACCTGTCTGTCATACAGGGTCTGTGGCTGGTGCAGTTAACAGCTTACAGACATAAGTTCCTAAAAGACTTTTCTTGCTGATAAAGGTACCCGTTGTGGGCAGGACACAGTCCTCAGTTGCTGGACTCTTTGTTACCAGTAACAGTCTAGGCTGGATGCCTCCTTACTAAACGATGGCAATATTACTGCTGGCTCTAACCCCAGAAGGTCCAGATAGGGTTTGAGATCCACTGTGCTGCCTGTCTGAAATTCACGATGTCTAAATTTTGTATGATATTGTCACTGTGCTAATACATCCAAATATAGCAATAACCAAAGATACCTACTTCTAGAAGCAGAGAATTCAGTCACAGCGGATTTCCCTTGGACCAAATTCAACCCTCTGTTCAGACCTCCAAGAGAAGGTGGTTTTGTCAAAGACTTCTTGAATAATGGTGACTCCACAAAAAAAGTTCCTTGAATTCTGAGCATCTTAGGATCTTGTTTCAGTTTTAATATACAGAAACACAGGATTGTTATAGTGGCAAAAGCGAGTGGTTTGTTATTTGTAGTGTATGTGAACAATTTCAGGGTCTTTGGGGTTTTAGTGCCTCATGGTACAAAACAATGATTCAGTGCTTCAGAGGAAGTATCTCTAACAGTTTCTTCCAGTTGGAGATGCCACAAAACCAGAAGAAAGTTTTCTGTTTTTACACTTCTCACACATCAAGGAAATTATTAGAGGCTGGGGCAGCTTCTGGCAGATACAACTCCCCAAAGGCCTTGCACTACTTATCTCCACGGTAGGTGATGTCTCAAATACTGTGCTCAACTTTTTCACAGAGTCCCAGTCTGTCTTACCATGCTTCTGCCCAAAGAGGTGTTTTGGACTGCTGTAATCTCTGAATCTGCTTTGAATTTTTTTACTGAAGGTATGAAAAATCAGGACAAGCTACAGGTATGTGATGTCCTTTTTCTCCTCTCCCTAGTATGATGTATTCTAATGAACATTCTGGTGTAGATCAGTAGACAAACCTTGAACATAAGCCTGTGTGAAATGCAGGAATTGGAAGTCTAAACTTTGCAGCTGACTCCTACACTTAAAATACCAAAATAGCAGGTAGGACTTTGTACAAATTTATTTGCAAACTTTACAGCTAGGATCTTCCCGAATTATTTTATTCATTATGTTTCTTCTTTATAATCAGTATTCATTTCCTAAGTCAATGACACTTAGGATGTATCAAAGTAGTCCAGTGAAGAAGACATGTTCATAACTCATCCTGCTATTTTTTCACACGTGAGACAGAATTTATCAGTGTCCCTCCTCAGCTGTATCACATAAATAAAAAAGTAGATTGTGAGGAGAAAAGAAAGAATGACCTAAAAGAAAATCCAGCTTTCTAACTGCAGGTTGCTGCACTCTGAGTTGGAAAAGCTAAGAATCTGTTAAGCGCAGTTGGGAGAAGTTAGCACTTCGAGATTAAGTCACTCTCAGGAAACACTGCACTGCTGACTATAATCTGCGATGCGAAATGAAATGTGTAAGACGGCACATGTGAAAGAATGCACCACAAGGAGAAACAACTGTGCCCTGGGCAGGGAGTGCTCCTAGGAGCCATGCTGCATCGCCTGGCCTCACTGCTTTTTAGACCAGGAGGGCAGGGTTGTAGATTTTGCTGCATGTGTCTGGCACTTTACTGAGACTGTTTGTATCTTCAGGACCTAGCTGCAATTCTCTAGGGGAACTCAAAGACCTGAAACCCATGTCCCTCACAGCCTCTCTTCAGAGAGCAGAGCAAACTTGCCCTTTTACCATCAGTCACTTCTGTCAAATGCTAAAAACCTCCCTTTTCCTGTCTTTTCTACCCTCCCTCCAGCATGTCTTGGTCCTCAGGCAATGCTCAGAGACAGGAGCCTTTGCTCCCCGGGCAGCACCCAACCTTTCCCCTGCCCATGGCCTGACACAACCAGGCACCATGAGCAGCAGCAGCTCTGCTGTAAGAAGGTGGGCAAAGAGGGGATGGGGTCCCTAGGCCTCAGCCCCCTCAAAGCTCTTGGCTTCCAGCAAGGCTCAGACAGCGTCCTCTTAATATTGTCACTTGGCTATTCTACTTAAGCTTCCTCATGCTGTCTAGTTGTGACAGTAATCACCACAGATTAAATTCTGATTATATTGTTCAAAGTACACAAACAGCTCGAGATTTTTTGTAAGTGGTTTCGTCTTATTTTTTTGCCAGCGCTGTCTGATTTAAAAAGATCAGCTGCAGAAAGAAGGATAAAAAACAATCTGCCTTTTAAAATATCTGCCAGTTCTGAGACTTTAGGAGAGAAAGAATTAGCCACTGTTACATCAAACCTAGCCATATATGTTCTTGCAGCAATTATGTTGATAAATGCCCTGATCCCAAGAACAGCGCTGGCCTTTGTTGACCATATTTGTGAACAAATAAAATAGCAAACAGAAAGCATGGTAATGATCACACTCCAGCAGGAACAGCCAGAAGGGAATTGATATTTGCTAAATAGATTGGGAGACAGCTCAAATTGTCCTTTTTCCAATCTTTTTTTTTTTTTTCTTAGCAAAATAACAAAATAACAGAGGCAAAACCAACTACTAGTAAAATACATCTATTTAAGGGAAAAGAAAAGGTTCATGAAACTCCTTCCTGTTCCTTGTTTCCTGCTGTCTGTTACAATCTATTGCAGGACTGTGACAGCATTTAGGAGTTTAATGCCCCTGGAATAGAAAGTTGTCACAGGTTGATGGGCTCCTGCTGCTAGATAGTGTCCACATCATTAATCATGGACACTTATCTCCTTTGCCTCACAGGCGAGCCAGTAGTGACACTTGCTCACTGTACAGTGGAGGACACCAAAAACTATAATATACCAGTGGTAAATTTACCATGAGATTGTGACAAGGATCATAGATAAATACGGGCTGCCTTGCAGCTCAGGAGCACATTTATCACCCAGCAATGAGGACTTTCGCTGACCTCTGGCCTTCCCTACACATCCTCACTCACACCTGCAGACTTGACGCAGTCGCTTGGCCTCTGCGCTGGGAGTCACACAGGGTGGGGTTAAGTGTGGTCCCCCCAGCTGCCACTGTGCAATCATCTTGGTTTGCAGCTTGATCTGATGGACCAGTAAAAACAACAATTAAGCTTACACTTTTGACTATAAAGGAAACTTTTTCTTTGCATTAAAAGAAACCCTTTGTTTTCATTTGATATGAAAAAAAAAATTTTCTTAAAGGCATTCCTGATGTAATTAACACAAATGAAAATGCAAGGCACAGGTTAAGCTACAATCACAAGGCAGGGGTGGAATCGCAAAATGGTAAGGGTTGGAAGGGACCTCTGAAGATCATTGAGTCCAACTCCCCTGCCAGGGCAGGACCGAAACTAGGGCAGATTGCTCAGAAATGCATCCAGTCAGGTCTTGAAAGTCTCCAGATAAGGAGACTCCACAACCTCTCTGGGGAGTCTGTTCCAGTGCACTGTAACCCTTCCTCATGTTGAGGTGGAACTTCCTGTACTCGAGCTTGAATCCGTTGCCCTTTGTCCTATCACAAGGCATAGGTGAAGAGAGGATGTCCCTGCCTTCTTGATGCCCAGACCTCATGTATTTATAGGCATTAATTAGATCCCCTCTCAGTCTTCTCTCTAGACTAAAAAGCCCCTGGTCTCTCAGCCCTTCCTTGTAAGGCGGGTGTTCCAGCCCCTTCATCATCCTTGGAATGAGGGGTTCTGATTCTTCAGAGATGTCAGAGATGCTGGAAACCCAGATTAGCTGAAGATCTAAATAGGACTTGAGTTTACAAGTCCATTTTCAAGAGTATTGTAACTACTGTATTATAAAATGCTAACAGCAGTTAGGATATATTCTTTTTGATCTGACAACACAATAGGAAGATTTCTTAAATATTTGTTTAATGAGAAAGGAAGTGAAAGACAGGTATTTCCCTTATAATCTGGTTGGCAAGTCACTTACAGATTTGGGAGATGTGCATAAAACCTTAGCATCTACATAAACCAGAGCAAACATCTGAATCACATTCTACTAAGCTACCAAGAAAAGATGCAAACACCCGCATTATAAAATATTCTGGGTATTTTTCAGCAGTAGGTAGAACAGGGACAGGAACCTACTGCATAACTTATTCATCGTAAGGGAGAGAATAACACCCCCGTCATCCCTTCCATCTCTGTTTTTTGGCACTCATTCACAGAATTTTTTAAATGCCAAATTCTTCTGGCAAGTTCAATGCAAATTATCCAAATGAGATGAGTTATCCTGAAATCATAGTTTCAGCAAATACATGAAAGTTAAGAAGAAAAAAAAAGAGAAAAAAAAAAATTACCCACTTCTAAGCCTTATTGGAGGGAAGGCAGATGGCAGCATATTTTGTTACCCAAGATCTCAAAATTAGACTATTTTTACACAAAACATACCCAGAATTTAAAACAATTGGACGAGTATTTGGGGATAATCTTCCCATAGGAGACTGGGCTAACTCTCACCCCTTACAGGTGTTTTAATCACTTGAACAAGACTTTGTTACTATACTCAAAAGCTTTAACATTCTCTTGTACAACTCAATGCTTAATGAAAAAAATCCTACACACTGAAACAACATAAGCTTAGTATATTAAATGCTGGGGTGTTTTGGATTTTTTTTTCTAGAAAACATATTTTTTGCAGGCTATACTTTTCTGCAAATAGCTAATAATTTACCTTGGACATTTCCCACTACATGAACCAGGATTTCCTTAAGATCTGGAGAAGTACTCATGTATTACTACATGTTTATATGCAAACAGATCTCTTGGTACTTGCAGCTCATATCAAAGGGCAGGTCAGTGTTTCCTTTAGTTTCTCTGGAGCAGCTTTTGCATTCAAAAGGCAGAAATTGGACATCTTGAATACCAAAGAATGACATTTTCCTTCACTATTTTCTTCTCTATTGCTTTAACCCATTTGTATGATCTATCATGTGTCTATAAATAGAAAAAAAATAAGCCAATCCTTACTGCTTTTTAAAACTGAAAAGATCATGTTAGATGATTGTTCAAACAAATGAAAAGAAAAATAGATGGATGAGGATGAAGTACTTTGAAATGATTTTGCTTAGAATTTACTGTTGCAAACACCAAAGGTGGGATTTTGATCCTACTGTGGCTTAAAATTGGTGTAATTTTGCTGAGTTTATTTGGCTATATTGAGTCAGAACTGCATCTTGATGCAGTGAAAAAAGGATGAATCAATATTAAGTTTATTCTTTCCACGTTTGTGGTTTTTTGAGGACCTGTAACAATGAGACACCAGCATGCTACTATTATCCTTCATAATGAAAACTTATCTTGGTTTGGACTTTACATTTCAGGTCTTCCTTTTGATATTTTCAGATAGTTTCTCTGCAGAGATATGTTGAAGGGGAGCAGTAAGATGTCGTAGCTCAGATGCTGACAAAGCTAAGTCTTGCAATCCCCTCCAACCCTCCCCCCCCCCACCCCCTCTCTTTCCCATACCTACCCTTTTCACTTATTCCGTGTATGTGTTATATATAATAATTAAGAAAA
>JANIJG010005552.1:8460-30177 GCA_024611175.1 Megaceryle torquata
GACAGCAGGCCCTGCCCGCACCATCTGCCTGCTCCCTGCCTACCCAGGCCCAGCAACTTAGGCAGGAGAAACAACCCTAATCCCTTTACTTTCTCATCTCAGTCGTTCTTATCTCCCCACCGTGTGTGTGGGGATGCATGTAGTCGTCAGCTGTAAGATGGCTTCTCAGCTCCACACACGAAAGCAGATCCTCCTGACACCTGTGAGTGTGGAGGTCAAAATGCACCAAGAGACTGGGAGCTGGGGCCAAGTGCTTCCAGCATACCCTAGGTAAGAAAAGCATACGTACGCTTGAGGTTCTCCTGGAGACTCATTTCCTCCTGCCCTGTCGGTGCACACTGATGACCGTTCAGCCACAGCACGCATATTATAGATAACCAAGAGGACTTCATGTTCTATCTGTTAAAAAAGTAGGTTAGTGCAGTTAAATATAAGCAACTTCATGGTGCCTAGGTTTAGTGTTTTCAGGGTATTATACAAGTTCCCATTAATTTTTACTTTAACCATAGTTTCTAAGATCTGTAATAGGCACCTAAATGCTACTGTTAGCAAAAACACATGAGCAAGAAACCTGACCTCGTTTGTAATTATTTATTCAGACTAACTGGATGAATTCCACTGAGTTTGCACAGCGGTGTAACAGAACCAGGACATATATATATAAACCCAAAAGCTTATGCAACCGAGTCTGACCTTTTTTTGCCTTGTGGAAGACATTAATTACCGATCACACACTGAGTTCTTAGTTCACAGTACAAATGCATCAATGCTGAACATGATTGCCAAATTTAAAAAGGGGAATTTCTAGAATGTTGTTCCCTCCTTTGTCTCCAAACATGCAATTCCTTTCATTGTCCTTCAGGATAACACTTAATATAGCAGACGCAATAATAAGTATGCCAAGAAATTAGCAATCAGATCAGTTTTGCAAACAAAATAAGGGAAAGAGATAGCTTTTGATTTATTTCCCTCCCAAGAGCAGTTAGAGAGGAAAGGTTTACTTTTTAGAAGCAATGCAGCTACGTGTTCTAGTTCTCATCTAATTAACTGAACACAGTGTTTAAGTCCCCTCTTGTTAACCAGTATAACCTTCTTGGGGATGCAGTCATCAACTGCAAATGCACATGTAAATTAAATGCCCGGATTTATTTATAGCCTGGATTTACTTATATAGTTACTTGCATATTTTACCTTTACATTTGTAGCGAAAGACCAATTAACTTCGCCAAGAAATACAACCCCAAAAAGTAAAAAACCCCAACATATTTACCATTAATACTGAAACACCTCCTCTGCAAAATTGCTCCCTGCGTCAGGAAAAGGTCAGGCTGTGTTCTGATCTAATTGCTGGGACTGTCAGGGACTTTGCCATGCCCTATTATCTGATGAGAAGGTACTTAATCCCATTAACAGGATGTTTTGTCATTAGGCTGGAGGTTTTTGCGTGTATGGGCCTTCATGCTCATCTCCGTGGGCAAAGCCACTAGAGGGAGCGTTGGGCAGAACTGCCAGATTTAATGGAATTTGGATCTGCTGTTTTTCCACAGTCTGCAGCTTCTCCTTTTACCAGCCCTTTCATTGTCTTGCCTTTTACCCTAGGAGACATCTGCAGCTTATGTCCTAAGCTTACAATTAGTATGGCTAAAAATAGCTTCCAACATTTAATGTCTTCAGTGTAGTTTGCTATAAAAACCTCTGGATTACATAATGGCCTTCTTTGTGTACCTTCTGATCATACAGACATCGAAAGAAAATGTGGGACTCCAGACACAGCCTGGAGTAGGTTCTGAAAAGAGATAATTTGGGCACTTTGTACATCATAATACTTACTAATGTTTTGGGAGTAAACCCTCTTAATGTTTTTCTTTAATTGATCCATGTGTGTGAAATATGCCTGGGATCTAACCTGTGTGAAGTTTTGGATACCTTTAAATGAGATATTTAAATACTTACAGATGCTCCATACTGGACAAGTAGTGTTTAGCAAATCATATCCCACCTTGTGATGTTCAGCAATAATAGTCCCTTGAGGTCAAAGAGGGATGAGGAAAGTAGATATCTGTAGCTCATGATCTGTAACAGCAGCTTTAATGCATCCCATTCTTTGTTTACCTCAGAGTTCATAAAAGCCAGCTGATGACTGATGGTTAAGATCCAGCATGATTAATGCTGCTTATCAAGAGATTTGAGGGGTTTATTTTTAAATACAGGAAGAGTGGAGAACCTGTTAGCTCTAAAGGGAAGTGCAAATCCTCAATTTGTATTAAAAATTAAGACAGCTCCACTCTTATTTTCTGAAAATGATGGCTGGGAGGGAAATATGTATATTGTTTTAATATATACGAATTGCTGACTCCCTGAAATGCCGCTTACTCCTTGACCCAGACTCATCACTACACAAAACCCTTCAAATTCTCTTTTGTAGCAATACCAAGCAGGCATCCTTGCAGTCACAGTCCCCTGACCAAACTGTCTGCTAAGCACCCCTGAGGCTTGGGCTGAAGTAAAAGGGGCAGTCTCTCTCTCTGGGCCTTAAGCTTTGCTCAGAATAGAGAGTAAATGGAAAATACATTTGCACAAAGGAAGACAATCTATTACAGACACTTGGGAAACTCATTTTATTTGCTTACATGTGTAATGAATCCAAAAAAAGACTTTAATATTTGACTTCAAGTGTTTGCCCTCTCATTTTTGGCATTTATCTTTGCTAATATTCATTTAGTATCAAAAGGTACTGCTGGCCTTTCTGATTCAATATAGAGAAAGCTTTATGCAATCTAGAGCAAAAAGGGCAGTTTCAACACATCACCCATAATTCACAAGAACTTGCAAGAAAGCAGGAGGAGCAGGAGCCCTGCTGGGAGGGAGAGCAGCATTCCTGCCCCAGGGAGCAGAGGCCAGAGGCTGCCTCTGGCACAGATCCCACCACTTACTTTCAAAATTGCTCGTCTTCTGAAGGTCTCTGTGGGGCTCTCTGGTCAAACGCACTCTTGCACCTTGTAAAGCCAGTTCTTAAAGGAAGTCTGTGCCAAAGCTAATGCTGGGACATGGAGTCCTAATGGGTGTTGGGCTCCTTTTCTCAATTAAGCTGATTTTGAACATCACAAAGTGTGTTGCGTTGTCTTAGATCTTATTCCTCACACTTTATTATAACCACCACATAACACATGGAAATAGGCTGTACAGGCTACATATTATTGTATATATTTCTCCTCATAAAAACACCAAGTCCTAGTTCTTTGCTCTCATGGTATTTCATATATATCTAATAGCTGAAAGATGAAGTCTAAGGAATCTGGGGACAAAATTGTCTAGAGCTAGTATGCCCGTTAATCTTGGGCTTAAGCTTAACCTTTGAAATGCATTTAAGAACACAACAGTCTGTTCCTGAAAGGCAGTTATTAGTCATGCTCACTGTGGAAAACTTTTCCTCTCTCATTTCTGTTTTGAATTTTATTATACAAAAATCTCACCAATTCAGGTTTTATATCAAATCTCCACCCTCTTTTCTTTTATCATTCCAAATCTGATTTTCAGTGAGCTGTTGTGGAGATCTGAAATTTTTATCTCAGCTGCCATGTTCAACAGTTTCCTCTTAATATTTTATTTTCCCCTAAATTTGAGTGCTTCAATCATCTATAATATGCCATAACATGATGTGCTGACATGTCCATTTTATCACAGCCTAAGACAACCAGATGATTCACTGCCTACTGATACTGTTGCAAATTATAAGGTAATACTGAGTCATACTGGAGACAGTCTGAAGAAGTTCTTGTGAACAAGTTGTAGAAAATGTCTTTTTCTCCACCCCAGTACTGCTATTCTTTAATTGAAATTAATATGTTTATATTGAAATAAATTAAGGAAATAGCTTGAAAAGGGTTTTCTGTATAAATAGGCTTTTACAAGGTACTGATACATTGAAAAGTCAATAATTGTAAAGATATAGATAGACATCGAGCTTGAACCTAGCTGAACTTGAGCAACGAGAGTTGTAGAAGCTTTGTGGAGTTTCTGTCTGTTCTGCTGGATGACCTCCACAAAAGTCCAGCAGTTTTTCATAATGTGCTGTGACTTCTCCCTTTTTGCTGATCCATTCCACCTGGCAGGAATAAGCATCAAGAAATATGTTGAAATGGAATTTCCTGTGTTATACATCATCTGAAGGATTTTGTTCCAGTTATTTGCTGTTTGGAAGAGTTGTTTCCTACTATGTATTTTCACATTTCTTTCTGACCTAGGCCAGTCATATAATGGTCAGGCTGAAAATACCTGTACCTATTTATAGACTCTGTGAGTCATGCAAAGTGCTACATATTGACATTAAATCTCTCAATACTTTTATGAAATAGTTCCCAGTTTTACAAACTCTTAATTGGCTTTATTTGTAAGCACACCATGAGTTCCACTGCTTTCAGATGAAATTTAATCCTAGTGAGGGTTTATGGTGTAATTACATAGCTAATCTAAAGCATGCACAAAGCTTTGCTAACAGTTAGTATGGGTTTTAAGGCATTAGAATTGAACGTCTGTCATGTGAAGTTTTGGGTTGGTTTGGTTTTAGTCTTTTCTAGCACTTCAGGAGCCCCTGAGAGTTTTCTGGTTTCTCTTCCTGTATTTCAAAGGCTCTTGTAGCTCTCCTTCAGTTTCTATTCAGTCTGTCTTTGAGCTCTAACTGAGAAGCCAAAGTTAGGAACCAAAGATCCTTCTTTAGCCCAGGGAGAGGCAAGCTCCCGAGATGCTCTCAATCATGCTGGAAGGCCTCACTAAGAAGCTGAGGCTACCCTAAGTTGGATACCTAAAAGCTACATTTCTTGCAAGAATACCAGCTCAAGCCCGAAAAGCAGCACAGCTGTGTTAGCATGACAGGGATCCCAAAGCACAGGAGCTCAGAGTCAGGCCAGCACAATTTCTCTGTCTGGTCAGGACTCGCGACTGTGTTCATCACGAACGTGAAAACAGCTGAAGGTGTGAGATCACCTTGTGTAACTTAGAGCATCACACTAAGATTTAACGTGGCTTTATTTGGAACTATTAAGCTACAGCTTTTGAGCTCAGCAAGCCCATCTTCACAAGGTTTAGGTGTGCTTTAAAGGTATGAGCCTTCTCTGATTTCCTTTTGCTGTCCATCCATGGATGTTCAGGATGACTGTAAGGTGTGGAAAACATTCCACTTCACTGCTGTAATTTATTTTTTTTTCCCAGCCCCTCAGGTGCTTTTGCACACAGTTCTAAATACCAGCCCCAGCAATTACATGACAGTTGTTGCTCAGAGGATGTGCAAAGTTTCTTCACACCTTATCCAGAGAAGTTGCAGAGGGACCTATTGTCATACTGAACACCATATTTGGGAAGACAAAGCTGTAACATAAAGGAATTTAATTAATGTTAAGGAACAGAGAATTAAAAGCTTAGAGTTGAATGTAAAACAATACAAAGTTGAAACTGAAATAATACTCAGTTGTCTTCAGAATTTGTGCTTGGGATATCAGCTCGCTATTGAATTTGGAGCAGCACTATTACTGAGGTTACATTATCAGCAGGAAATATCAAAGGCAGTGCAAGGATAACAAAATAAGTTAGAACCAATTTATTATGAAGCTATGAAGCAAACCTGCATGGTGCAGTTACACACATTTCAGGAAACATTTAATATTAAAATGCTGAAGTTGTGAACCAGATGTTTTGCAAGGATTTAGTTTCAATCTTCCCTAAGAACAGTAAAACAAAAAAGCTTTATTACATGCAGATATGTAATATATCAGCTTTCAGCCTGCAACTGAAAGGAACAGGGTTCCCTGTGTGTTTTCATCTGGTTTGCTTAAGTGTATTTTAGTCACTGAGCTCTCTATCAGATAGTTAAAAAAAGTGGCTGTTTATTGGCAGCAACTCTGGATTTTAATGAAAGTAAGATGACTGAATTATCAGTTTGTGAGCCGCTGAACAGCTCTTGAAGATGCTGCTAATCTGCTGCTTTCTTGAATAGTGATTGATGGCATTCAGGGCAGGGCCTTGATACTATTCAGTGAAGAAACTGGAAATTGCTATGGTGTGCAATAATCCTCTGGCTGGGAACTCAGCCTCTTACTTCTCCTGCATTTAAAGTGGAACCTGCTCCAGTTCCTGCAGGACAGCAAGCCCAAAGAGGGATGTCTGATGATAAAGCTTCCTCGATGTGTCCCAAAGCAGGATACGTGCAGTCCCCTTGCTTGCAGCAGCATGAAAGTGGAGGAAGTAAAGCTGGAATGCTGCCTGCAGCTGACTTTTTCTCAATTTCAAATATTAGGGACAATTTCTAAGAAGAGCCTTACTGCAAGTAGAATTAATGACTTCATGCTTCTAAGAGTTCTTTTGTATCACTGGTACACTGCTCCATGCCTCTGCCTCAGCTCTCCAAGCATTGAAAGTGCTGTGAAAAAAACCCTGCTAGTTAACAGAGACCTGACACACAGGAGGAGAATAAAAACAAAACAAAACAAAACAAAAACTGAGTTCAGAGCAAATAAGACTCAGAAATGAGACAAAAAAGGCAGAAAGGGAAATGAAGGTCAGATAGGAAAGACCACAAATTAATAAAATGTCTTGGGAAATGCTGGTGAGAACTTCCAACTGGAAGTATATGAATTAAAATACACTTCCATGTCCTCTACCAAGAGCTAATCAGTTATTGCAAAGAGCAGTAATTTAGGAAGCCCGTTTGACCAGAAATGGTCAAATCCTTTCTTGTCCCTCCTGTTTCCTTCTTCTCTGGTATGAAACCATTCTGGCAAAGACTGGGGAATTTGCCCACACTCTGAGTTGCTTAATACATTGGCAGGCACTGTGAAATACTAAGCACTAAAAAAAAAAATAAATGTGGGACTTAGCAGTGCAGATTTGAAAGCGTACAGTGTGTGCACCTCAGCTAGCGAGTGATGCAGGTTTTCTTTGTAGCTAAAGACCTCTAGGCTCAGCTGCAATTTAACTGACCTACTGTAGACCTTGACCTCAGAGTTAGATGAACTGCACTTTGGAAGACTGTTCTTCTCTCCTAACTAGAAAGTGAACACAGCAGACTAACTTAAATATGGATCTCTAAAACTGGGACACATTAATCTCATTGATGTGACATGCAGTTTTCAGCAAGACCTGGCTTTTTTGTGTTTGACAGAAGCATCCCGAGCTGCATTAAGATGATTGCTGTCAGGTCAAGTGAGGTGATCCTTCCTTTCTGCTCAGCACTGATGAGACCACACCTGGAGTGCTGAGTCCGGATTTGGGCTCCCCAGTAAAAGAGACATGGACTCAGTGGAGCAAGACCAGTGCAGGGCTACAAAGATTATAAGGGACTGGAGCATCTTTCATATGAGGAGAGGACAAAAGAGCTGGTTCTGTTCAGCCTGGAGAAGAGATGGCTCAGGAAAATCTTACCTGATGGGAGGGAACGAAGAGTATGGAACCAAGCTCTTTTCAGTGCTGCCCCATGACAGGACAAGAGGCAATGGGCACAAAACATGTGAGATTCCATCTGAACACAAGAATACACTTTTTTACTGCAAGGCTGGCCAGACATCGAAACAGGTTGCCTGGAGAAGTTGTGAACTCTCCATCTGTGGAGTTATTCAAAACCTGACTGGACAAAGACCTGGGCAACCAGGATTTGACTGGATGATCTCAAGAGGTCCCTGACAACCACAATAGTTCCGTGGCTTCTGTGTTTATCCAGCTTTAGGGACCCCAGTACAAAAAAGACATGGACCTGTTAGAGCACGTCCAGAGAGGGACCACAAAAAGTGGTCAGAGCTGGAACACCTCTCCCGTGAAGAAAGGCTGAGAGAGTTGGAGTTGTTCAGCCTGAAGGAGTGAAGTCTCTGGAGAGACCTTTTAGTACTTGGCCTTTCAATACTTAAAGGGGGCTTTAAGGAATATGGGGAGAGACTTTTTACCAGCATATTTAGCCTGCTAAATATGGATTTGTGCAAAATCTATCACACATGGAAGTTGACAGGTTCTGGACATTCACACTTAGAGCACAAACAAGTTAAAAATTACTTCAAGCTGTACAACATCCTGTCTGCCATTTCCTAGAACACTCTGCAGTCAGATAAGATGGCAGCTACCACATCTAACCCATAATCTTCCTGAAAAATAGAATCAAAGTGTTAAACTGATCAAAGATGAAGGCAACCTCTGATGGATCATGATAATTTATTTAGGATTAGACTCTAACACTTCAAAGTCAAGCTAGATTTTCACCTAGGTTTTGCGTTAGCTACATGATAATTATTATCCAGCACAATATCACATCCTGCTTTCTTGCCAGTGGCTTCTAGGGATTACTGAAGGTGATTTTTTTACTACAGATAAAGGATGTAAACAAAAAAGATCTTGTAAGATAGGCTCATTGTGGTTATTTAGCACAACGGAGGAAATGCTGTCTCCAAATCAAGAAGTCCATGAACTTCTATTTGCTGGAAGGATATTTGGGGTAGACTCTTATGAATGCATTTGCACAGGAGGTATTTATTTTCTCATAAAAATGCTAAAACATCATTTGTTGTCTCATAAATGCTAAAAGTTCACTGTTTTTCAGTGGTACAGCATGGGTTGTGGATTTTCTTGTCTGACTTACCAATTGCATCAAAATATTCTAAAAACTACTGGAATTATGACCCCTTACATATTACAGTGGAGCCCTACCTTTCCTGAGCTGTGGAAAACTAAGCTGCTTCCTATGCAAATCAAGGCTATTTTGCACCTCTACACTGAGATTTTTATAAAATGTGAAGATCTAAAAATATTCACCTCAATTCCAATTGCAAATTAGGCAGAAAAACATAACCATTTGCTCATTCAAGTTGAATTTTATTTAGTTCTTTAAGAACTGGATGTCTGTTATGTACCATATACTTTGTATGTGCAAATTACTCGCAGGCAATTTAATGAAAAAAGGTTCTACTCTGGAACACTGACAAAATTCTGGAGTATTGGGGTAGTACTGTATGTTAAGGAATAGTCTCACTGCATATCCCAAGCACCTTACAGAAGGGATTCAGCTCTGCATCTGGTCAACAGACAGATAGAGAAGCTTTCAGAAAATAACTGGAACCATGAGTCAGGCAATACTTAACTTCCTAGCTTGACTGATCTGAAGCAGCCACTTCATATTTGCAAAAGGAGCCACAACCCCTGGTCATCTACATGCAGGACACAGGAACGGGCAGTGACTAGTATGGAAAATTCTGAAATGCTGCAGATTCTTTTGAAATAGCTGAAGTGCTAGAAAGCTTTTGAGTGGCCATAGTGCAGGTGTAATTATGTTGCAAACATTATTCAAAAGCATTTTGCTATCCGCACGGGAGGACGATAACATATTATCTATTTCCATACCTGACCTCAGGAAGAAATAAGTTTATATTTCAGCTTTTTGTCCTTGTTATATCTCACTTCCCAAGAGCATATTATGGAAGGCATATTCCTGTGCCCAGATCTTGTATGTTTAACTGCACACCTACACACATTTACATATTTAACACAGTAGACAGCTGGTCATGTGTAAATAAGCATAGCTCCCTCGTGTCTGCAAACAGCTCTGATTCATACCAGACGAAGACCAGTACATTTTCCTAGGTCTGGGTTCAGAAAACCACACGCACACACGAAGTGCAAAGAAGCCTATTGTTTGAAGGAAACCTTTCTTGTTTAGGACACTGCTGAACAAATAAACTAGGCAGCTGAGGGAATTAGCAGAAATGAAGAGCATTAGTTCCTCAAAGAAAAAAAGCTCTCGGTATCCATCAGTCAGAATTCCTTCAGTGCTAGACAAAAGCTGCAGTGGAAATTGCTGTGTTGTAACTTAACGTGGTCCCATGCTGAACTATTTACTTGAAATGTTGTGCTTCCAACACATTGTACAGATCAAGTATCAGGAAGAAGGAATGAGAATAAATGAGAAATTTAAAAGAACTTAAATATTATTCAAGCAAAGCACTTATCCATACACTTAACTTTTAACCTGAGTAGTCCCTTTGAAGTCAATGGGGATACTGAGGTACTTAAAGTAAATCGTGTGATTAAATGGTCCTCTGGATCAGGATTTTAAAAATCTGAGTGGCTATTACTTAAAAAATGGATACAGTACAACAGGGGAAGAGAAAGAGAAAAATCTGCTTTCCATGCTCTGTTTCAAGTGTGCTGACAAAGGCGTGGTACGATCTAGCAATAGGAAGTTAGAGCTGGAAAAATCCAGCCTTGAAATAAGACATTTCCTCATAGCTGGGAGAAAAATACTGAGACAGCGTATGAGAAGGAAGTGAATTTACCCTCACATAATGACATTAAATATATTAAAAGAAAAAGGGGATTAATCCTGATTCAGGGAGTAAACTCAATGATTTTAAAAGACAATTCCTGGAGAAGAGACCCCTCCACTAGTTTATTGCAGTACACTGGTCCATGTCCAGCCTTCAGGTTAACAGGTTCCTAAACCAGTGATTATATGACAAATTATTTCATATCACCTTGCTTTTTGTATTTCTTGTAAACATCTGCTACTTTTGGAAGTAGTACTGGGCTAGACATATTTTTTCTTTAACCTTGTACAACGTATTTCTTTCTGATGTTGTATTATATGTACACATACATCATGAGAGGATTAGGCTGACTGGCATTTGCAGTGTTTTCAGGCCCTACAGTATGTCAGCCTGACTTCTTCTGCTCACCATCTTTGCTCATGAGTTTGACAGGAAACGACTGATTCAAATGTTTCCTCACTGCCCAGCAATGCTCAGCTTCCTCCAGGCTTTGGGGAGAAAGATGGCACTGCGTCGCACAGCTGGCTGTGCCACAGCGGCTGGCAGTGGAGCTAGGGTCACCCCAGAACATTCTGCCTGAGCAGGTCCCAGCAGCTGAGGTAGCACTGGAAGGCACCTCTGCTCCTCCTCTCCATTGCACGTACTTTATAACCTCCCAAGGAAAAAAATGCTGTTTCAATGCTGGCACATCTGGATAAAACTTGCCTATCCTGTGACTAACTAGAAGTCTGACTAGATGATCTCATTCAATTTTTCTGTCTCCAAATGCTATAAAGTCTTGCCCTGGGACAGGACCCATCAAAGCCCATCTGAGACCCTCAAAAAATGTTCCTGTTGACTTCACCCTGCATGAACAAGACTTCAACTCAATCTACAGCCTCCGGCTGAGTTAATGGGAGTCCAAAATAATGCAGCTCAGCTGGCAGTAAACACATACACCTAAGTGTCCACAAGCAGAGCTATTCAGAACGGACTAGGAATAGCATCTTCACAGACATCAACTGTGTGAACAAGCTGCAGGACATATTCTGCTCAGCTTTCTCTAAGAAAGGTCTGTTGAAGTAAAAAGCTTTTGAAGTTACCTAGAGGAGAAAAGTTTAGCATGGGCTATAGGGCCCTGCAGGATTCAGCCACTGGAGAAAAGCTGGTTTACCATAGTTTGTCCATTTCCCCAAACAAAACTGAGATCAGCCCACATAGTTTACATTAGTATTGGCTGGCTTTTAAGTGAAAAAAGACTCATGGTCTGGGCCAGAAGCACAGCTGCTATAACTATAAAGATCTAGTTCATAGCAATAATATTTTTCTGCAGTTTTAAGCTAGAGCTCCTGTAAGTTCCAGTATGACAGCTTTTGGCTTCAGACACAAGATGTAACAGAGTGATGGGAGCAATTAACAGCCCAGTTTCCCCCAAAATATCACAGTTTAAAGACACCTCTGTCTTCCACAGCAGTGAGATGATCCTAGTTTAAATGTTAGGTTTTTTGCTAAATACTAAGTGTTGATCTTTCTTTTTTTATGCAATAATACAGAATCAGTGAGAAATAGGCGCACATTTGCATATGAAGTAAGTCACCACTGTTGTAAGAGAAGTGTTCATATAGCATTTATGTGTCTGCCATTTAAATAACTCAGTTCAAATCATGCATTTTGGAATGTTAGTGAGGAATGAGGAATATTTCACTTTTTACAAGCTGCAGTAATCCATCTGGAGAACTTCACAACATTATTGTGAATTATCTTTCTGCATAGTCACAAGAGGGAGATTTGCATATGATGGTTTTGTGCCTGTGGGTGGATTTGTTTTCTGCACTTTCCATTCTTGGAATGTAAAACCTCAGGAATTGATGAGGCAAAGGTAAATTGAGATACAACTTTGCTCTACCTGGCAATTCAAAATTCCCACAAGCAAGACCAAGAATTTTAATGGATGTAAGGATTAGGGTCAGTCTGCTCAGTGCAGGTAGAGTGAATTAGCCAGGCACCTAAGTCTAGATGTGCTAACCACCCCAAATTTATTTTCCAGAATCTAAGTCTCCTTGGCTACATCTATTCTGCTGCACCAAAATTTGGATTTTAATTTTCTAAAATGCATCTCAAAGCACTGGTTTCTACACCATCTGACGGAAAGGGCCAGTTCATTCCTTGTACCTGGGCTTTTCTAGTTGTCAGCCTACTAGCTTGTCTGGGACATCAGCCAAAACTTGAAGATTCATGTAAGCAGTGTGGATGGTCCAATGTTTGTGCTCAGACACAGGTCTGAGCCCAGAGTTAACAAGTGCTGATGTTCCCGGGATTGTCTGCTGGAGCTGCCTGCCCTGGCGCTAGCAGAAGCTGAAGGTGCATCACCTCAAGTCACTTGAAGGGTTGGGGCTCCATGTAGAGCACAAGCAAGAGCCCAGGGTCTGGCTCAGCCTTGTGCATTGGTAAGCAGAGGAGACCATGTTCATGGCCACTGGGTGTGACCGAGGGAGCAAGAGGTAGAAAATGTGAAGTACTAAGTCTGTTCATGTGGACGTGAGATGAGTAGCTGGTCAGATAGAAGGGTCTCCTGTTTGAGAGAGATGATTGACCTGGAAAATTTACTCGTGGCTAAGATGACCTGTTTTCTTCAGACAGGGATCTTTTCCCTTTGCTTGTTTGTGAGTTGTGCTTTTCTTGCATTTCTTTCCAATTCTATTATTTATAAATGTTGTCTTTTCCCGAAGCACTATAACTTGGGCACATACAGCTGTACAGCAGTTTTCCTCTGTGTCAGAGGCACACACTAAACACAATTAGAAGTGGTATGTTCGCTTTTTAATAAGAAATAAACTGCCAGAGGAAATTATCTTGGTAAAAACCAATCCAGCAAATTCTGCCTTTGCTATATATTATAGATACCTAGTAGCTTTCTCCAAGCTGCAAAAAACTATGACTGCCATTCCAAAACACCCTGGGGAAAGGGAGCTGAATCCCACTTTTAATTGTGAAATGATAGGCAGAGTTTCATGCGTTTGGGGGAATATAAAATATTTCTGTTATTGTTTCTTGCCTTTCTCCTGATCCCTGCCTCCTCCATCTCTCCTTTCCCCCTCACTGCTCAAAGCAAAATTTGAGATGGGAGAGCAATTTATCAGGAATACATTTAAAAGGCTTTTCCAGAGAGTTTCATCAAAAACAGATATTGATTAGAGGCCAGGGGGGAACAGGCTTTTTCAAGAAAAAGCTTAACAGAAGAAATTGAGCATTTGATACAGGAGTGTGGAGGGAAATGCTGGACCATGGCCATAGAGGCTGGCAGCTGAGGAGAGAGCAGAACAGTGCTGGGTAGCACAAAGAAATCAAAATAGTAAAAAATCAGCCTAAATATAAGGGGAAATACCCTGGCACTGGACTGGACTGACTGGAAAAGAGTCCAAAGGGAGACACTGGACAAATGACTGGAAATGCTTCCTGGGCAAGAACTCTTCACTGACAGGGAGATTGGATGTGTGTCTGTCAGCTCAAATAGCATAAGCAGAGACATAGGATTGATTAGTTGTGAGCTAGTAACTTCCATGTGGCAATCCTGGGAGGCTGCAGCACTGACGCTGCCCATTATAAATTTCCTGTGAAGAAGTGAGGTACCCAACAAAGATGTTTAGCACACAGACAAAAGAGATGGGAGCTACAACTTTCATGTACTTCAGTGCCACGTCCTTCCTGGTTGTCTCATGTGCTCAGATGCTGACTTTCCTCTGGAGACACAGAATTCAAGGGATGCATCTCAATTATATAGATCAGCATCAAACCAGATGTTAGAAACCCTCTAGCAAGCTTCTCCCAGGAACAGTCACCTGTGGTCAGCTGCACAGACAGCTCCTCCTCTGCCCTTCTCCTCATCCCACCAGACCTGAAAGCCAGTCCCCTGTGCTCCTTGGTGCTACCCCCTGGCTGGGTGTTATTACAAGTCAGGACAGATAAGCTTCAGTCTGACAGCTCAGAGCTGTTTGAAAGACAACTGGATCCTTATGGAGCTATGGGCATTTTTGGATTGATAAGTAATGTTTTTATTGCAGATGGGGATGCTTGGGCAATATGTAAGCTATCAGAGCTGTCTTCACTTCCAGTTTCTGGGTCCAGGCTGTGCTCTGTTTCCAGATTACCATTAGACACCAGTGTGCATCATCCAGCCATCTCCCCTGTCTACCCAACCCTCACATGCCTGCACAACCTACACAGCCTACGCAGTCAGGGGACTGGCATCTCTAATATGTGCATAAATGCAAGCTAAAGCACATATGGGGAGCCTTGGCGTTATAGATCATGTCATGATCCTCACCACAAAAACTTTTGCTAATTGGGTGATGATCCCAATGGAGATGAGGAACAGCTGTAGGAGCTGCACAGGATCTCATCTGCAGTTTGAGTTTAAGAGCCACTGCTCCAGGGGGAACTCTCAGGGGCTGTGGTTTTGCTGGCCACTGTTGTGCATTGCCAAATAAAAGGGCTCCTGTCCCCTCCTGTCTCAGTGACATCCCTCCTTTAAAGGGCTTGTCTCCTTAGCTGTCATTAGCTGAGGGAGGAGGAGAAAGAATGTCTTAGGAAACCCACTGGAAAACAAAGTTATGTGGCCAGTACGTTTAATTCAGTAGATAAAAAGGGTTTGAAGTCTTAAATATCTGGTGTGCATTTGGCCTAGAGTAACATTTAAAATTTAGGTTTATTTTCTTCAAGATCAAGTAACATTTAATTAAGATGTAGTACACAGAGCTGCAACATAGAGTTTCCTGATTGTGATGCAGATCCTTCCATTAAATTACATTTCTGAGAGTGAATAATACCCATAATATTTCTTGCTCGTCCCCTAACAAAGGAATTTGATGTTGGATCACCTCCTGTTATTTCATGGGTTGGGTATTTTCGCTAGATCTGAGGAAACAAACCAGACAGATCACTTTTTCTGCAAGTATACTTTTAAATGTTTGTCTGGCACCTCTGAACTATTTTTGTCTTTTCACTGCCATGACAGAAAAATATGGTTTCATACTTAATAACAGTGTGAAGCTTTCTATTCTTGTTTAAAGAGAAGCAAACTTCAAGACCTTGTCAAAACAAGTAGGTTAAGCTTGACTAATCAGCTGAACTCATGCTATTAATAACCAAGGTGGCATCATTATTCCATTAGCTTTGTGTGGGATGTCGGGGGCAGGTACATACGTCCATACGTAAGAAGTTAAACCAGATGAGCCTTTCAAAAATGAAAATACAACGATGGCCATTTACTCTGTATTCTTCAGTCTGGGCAGGAGTATTCTGCCTGGCTGAACACAGTAGGACACATGAAAATAAGACTTTTTCAGAAAACTTTGTTATTCTGCGTTCTTCGAGAGCACAGTTGCTTTGTTATGGCTTGGTGAGGTGGAGTCTGAAGTGATGTGATTCTCATGGAATATGAGCATATCTGTAGTCAAACTATGTGCATTGCTCATCTCATATGAAGTATTTCTCAAATTGCGTCTCGGCTGGGACATTAAATGCAATCTGATGCTCTTAAGATCATCAGAAAACAAAGATGCACTCGCAATTTCTGTTAGTCTCATGGTAGAAGGATATAAAATTGAAAGAGAGGTAATATCAGGGTTTATATTTTCAGATTAAGTAAATGTGCATTTATCAGCTACATCTAAACTGTGATTCTGTGTACTCTGTTCAGCTCAAGAAAGATGGAGAGAGTTCAGAGAAGGGCAGCCAAGCTGGTGAGGGGTCTGGAGAACAAGTCCTGTGAAGAGAGGCTGAGGGGACTGGGCTTGTTTAGTCTGGAGAAGAGAGGGCTGGGGGGACACCTTATTGCTCTCTACAGCCACCTGAAGGGAGGTTGTACTGTAGTGGGGGTTGGTCTCTTCTCCCAGGTAAGTAGTGATAGGACAAGAGGAAATGGGCTGAAATGTCACCAGGTGAGGTTTAGACTGGACATTAGAAAGAGTTTCTTTACTGAAGAAGTCTGGAACAGGATGCCCTGGGAGGTGGTAGAGTCACCATCCCTGGAGGTGTTCAAAAAAACATGTAGATGAGGCACTTTGGGAGACATGCTCTAGTGGATGATGAGGTGGCTGTTTTTGTGTAATGGGTTTTTTTGTTTCTTGGTTTTTGTTGTTTTATTGTTGTTGTTGGTTGGTTGGGTGGGTTTTTTGGTTGGTTGGTTGGTTTTTGTGATTGTTTTTTAGTTTTGTTTTGGTTGTTGTTGCTGATGGTTGGACACAGTGATCTTTTCCAACCGTAACAATTCTGTGATTACCTGAGACCTCACATTCTGTTGCTATTCACTGTTTCTTTCATCCATAACATGAATTGTTTAATCCAACAGTGCCATGTGCAAATAAACTTAAGTCATCACTAGGGTAACCACTGATAACATTTGCATTTAATTTTCTTTTTTTTTTTGTGCTGTATTCCTCTCCAGCTCTAATGGATAAGTGTTTGCCCATGGCTCCAAGAGGGAGCTGAACTTCAGATGTTCTCATCAGTACTACTGAAAAACCCAGGCACTTACTCATGAAAACTCTTCTCTAGCAGCAGTTTCTCCCTCTCAGCTCTCTGAGAAAATCTTTCCATCTCTGAATCTTTAGCTCAGCAAACAAAAATACAACAAAACCTTTACCTAAGAGAAAAGGCCTGAGACTGATGTTTAGGCATTGCTTTTAGCCACCAGCTGAGGCAACAAACTGCAGCTGAGAACTGCTATCTATGTACTGCTGAAACCACACAGACAAGAAACTAGGACAAGCATCCCAAGGTCCGAAGTATCTGAGGTTTAGATAAGAGCTGTGTAAGCCACCCAGAGTGCAGGGGCATAAGAGAAAAGCCTGTATTTTAGCCTGCGTGCCTCCTAAATATTAACAATATTACTGCAAAATTTTCTTATGCTAGGAACATGAAAACATCAGCTCTCACATATGCAAAGAAATTGAGGATGTTTTGGTCAGTGCAGACATGCACACACTCAACTGTAAGTCAGAATGGAACAGCTACAAAAGAAATGATAATAAAAAGTCATGCTCTGTAAAACACAGCAGCATTAGAAAATAGTAGTTGTTTTCATTGTCAGATTGTGTCCAGAACCCATCTCCAGTTTTCTTGAAGAATGGAAGTGGTTTTAGAAATCCAAGATATGTACTTCTTCTTGCAACATGTTCAGAGGTATGAACATGTTCAGATGAGGTGCTGCCTTAGATGCTTTCAGTGTTCAGACATAAAAATAAAATATTCAGATTTTTTTAAATGTCATGATTTTATATCTACAGTTGCTGATATCTACTGGCTTTATATGCTCCTTCTCTTAATTTTACATAGGGAATTCTCTTTCCATTCCTTTCGGCTAAAGGAAGAGCTTTCTTCCTGTTCTAGATTCAGAGCTAATAGATGATATTTCTTTTTTTTGTTGTTGTTTGGAGAAATGAGAAGAGAAACATTTTCACAGAAACTTCTTCAGCAAAATGTTTTACTCCTGTCCAAAAGCCATGACCAACCAGTATGAGTTCATCTTCTGTACCAGGACAATCTTCACGTGTAACCCAATCAGAAGGATGCTCTTCTGGCAATCTAACAAACATTATTTAGGGCTGAGATAGTCACATAAAGTGCTCACTTATTCTTCATGCATCTTTTTTTATAACTGTCATCAGAGAAAGGAGCAGCTTAGAGAATAAAGCTTTATAATCTACTTATTTCAACACTGGTCAATATTAATGTGTATCCACAGTCTTCCAAGTGGGAGCAGCCGAGCAGTTGCATTCACTCTCTTATCTGCACTTAAAGCAGTTGCTCTTAAGCATAAGCCTTGGTGTTTGGACTTACTGTAAAAACAGAAAAGGGATTTTTCATGTTGTGGATGTAACATAAAAACTAATTTATTTTCAACAACTTGCAACATTTATCCATATCACATGAAAAGTTCACTTCAATATGGACATTTGCCAGGAATAGCAAGTCTATATCCTTAGCACATCATTTTTCTATTTCTTACTTTTCATCTGGGTCCTCTAAGGTCTTGCCCCTCCATTTCTTATTCATTGTGTTCCCAGTAGCTTCAGTTCCAAGAAACTGATGGTAAAATGAAAGAGATTTATTGACAGGCTGTCATGGTTTAACCCCAGCTCCCATTTTGTGATTAAATGAAAACCCTATTTGCATATGCAACTGGAGGCAATTATATTAGGAAACCAGTTATGTGGCTGTGTTTGCCACTGCTGATTTTGCAAGATATCCTCATAGCCTAGCCAATCAAAAGTTTTCATCAAATATTCTCATCTTTAAGAATCATACTGAAGTTTCACTGGCAAGATGATTGACACTGAGAGCTCCAGCTAATCCCTCCAAGCCGAAGGAGACTGTGCCGATCTTGTCTGCATGAGAAAGATGGGACTGCCTGGGGAGGGAGACATCCCTGGAGAAATCCTGGGGCTGGGAGAAGTGCTTGTGAGATGTCCCATAAAGTGCTTTGAGTCAAGATGGTATTGAATGGTATCGGACTGCAGCAGTGCTATTACTCACTGGGTGAGAGATTGTGCTACGCTCCCGCCTGTGGAGCAGTCTGACTTCACAAGTGATGAGGACTTCTGATCAAATGCCATTAGACAAGTAAATACATCCTCCTTGCCTAGCTCTTTTGGTTTCTTTCACTGAACAATGTGTTTTCTTCACCATCCTGCCTTTAAATGCTTTCATGGCCCACTGCAGTAGCTGCATATTGCAGAGATGATCACAGTAACGCAGATGTTTCCTAGTCCTCCAGAGCACTTGTTATATAGTGCATTACGATGCATTTTATTTTTGTTTAAACCTACACCAACAAAACACCAAGCACAATAAATCTGTGTAAGGACTGGAGGAATTTATCCCACCAGTAAGTGCCTATGAAAAGTAAATGCCTCAGAGGCATTCACTGTTGTTCAGTTTCTTGTTCACTCTTCTTCAGGTGACCCAGAGTATCTGCAGAGCCCTGGTCTGCAAATCTAACTCATATTTGATTTTAGCTTCTTCCAGGTTAGCCAGGACAGGAAAACTTACACTGCCTAACGTGTCAGAAATGAAGGTATCTCTGCTCGTTGTCACATTTTCCATAGCTCCAAGTTTAAGGCTGCCTGCTTCATTGCTTTCTTCATCATGTTTTCTAAATGTACTCGCTTTCTATCTGTTTGGATCATGGGGGAAATACATTTTGGCTGAAAAATTCTAACTTGTTTTTCCAAAGAGCAAGGTCTGCTTTTCCATTTTTTTCAGTGTATATCTCTTTAGTTAGAGCAACCTCGCAGGGAAGTCATAAGGGAGTTTAATCCTAATGCCTCTTTACCCAGTTGTACAAAAGAAGTATTTAGAGACTGAAAGTACCCGTTCCCAGGCTCAGGCTTGGATTTTTGGTACACTGAGCAAAGAACATTGTCAGCCCGCTCTCTGGGGAACCTCCTGCTGGAGATTTCTGTGCAAATGATCTGAAACCATAGGGCTGCACAAAAGTAGCACCTGCAGATCTTCGCAGAGCGGTGGTTCACTTGCTGACAGACAAGCCACTTTTTTAGGGGAAACAGCCCTCCTGCCCACTAAAGGATCCTTGAAACATTAGAGGTAAGTTCAGTCCTGGGTGGGTTGGTTGGTATTTTCACTGAGGAAAGCAAAGACAGCCCCACAGACAAGCCTTGAGGAAAGATCTTGGCTCCCATCCCACAGGAGCACTTGATCCCAAGCAATGGCCCTCCCAAAGAAGCCCGAGATGGTGCTCTTCTGTTTGGTTACAGACTATGTGATGTTATTTCTGGATAACTTTACTTCCTTTTTTTTTTTTTCTTTTTTTTTTTCTTTTTTTTGAGTGTCTTTCTGAGAAATTTGTTGTATTTTGCTAGTTCCTTGTTATCCACCAAACATACGTCAAAACTGCTTGGAGTCTGTTAGCTTTTTGTTCTGTACATGCAAACGGAAGTGAGCAGGTTTGCTTTGCTGCTGTCCCAAGCAATCCTTGCAAAAACTGCCTCTACCATGTCAAAAGAAACAGTAAATCTCTGGCATAACAGAAGAGAATCAAAATGAGTTACCAGAAAAATGTTCAAGCGGTGTTATTTTCCCAACACACACACTCAACAGTATTGCAGAAAATTCTTTAAGCGACACAAATGGAAAGAGAAACAAAGTTTAGCATTTCACTGACTTACTCAGCAAAGTTTTCAGAGGAAAACAGATCAGCTGAAATAGTACACTTTGTTAGTTTTTCCATATTCTTTATTCAAATAAAGATATGTGAGCTACATATGTTCCTGTTTAATGTGAAGATTTTATTCCAAATGCCTTTGATGTACATTAACTTGATATTTCTATTTATTAGTTATTGGAAAGAGTGACACACGGGGATAATGTTGAATGTGCTGTAAGTCAGTGCAGTATTTAGTTTGTAGAGATTTAATCATAAAAGCAGGATTTGTAGAGGGAGGAAATCTCTTTTATTAGCCTCACTGCCATAGCTGAAAAAACAAAAAGGACAGAACTAAAAGCTTGGCCCATTTTTCCAATTAAGCCATTCAATCCAATAAAAAATAGTACCTTTCTTGTACCCTTACACCACAAAAGCTACAGCAACAACAGTGTGATGACACCAAAGATTAATCATTCATGCAGATGTGGTCACAGAGCTATGTGACCTCATTGTCTGCACCTTTCCCTCTGCCCAGAATGCAAAACATGGTAATTGCACTCACAGCTCATGAGTTGGTTGGAAAAGGAAAGGCTGCAATCGATGCATTTCATGGTGGACATGATCTTAGGCAGGTAAGACTGGCCTACCCCAGTCTCACCTGGGAGAGAGGATGGTGTGTGCAGAACAGCTGCAGTGTGGCATGGCAGATCCGTCCAGGAACAAACTCTCTGTTTCAAACCCTGAGCTCACAACAAGACACAAATAAAGCCCAGCTCTGTGATCCTTGGTTAAGTATTGCTCAGGCTTATGAAAAGATGCAGGACTGAGTTTGAGTGACAAGTTTAGCCTCCTCTTAGGGCACAGGCTTGAAATTCCTTTACCTAAATAGTAATTGTATCATACCACCCCTGCTGAGCTGCTTCATAGCAGATGGGAGACATTTTGTGACAAAAGGAAACTAGGAGTCCTTTTGAATTAAGTGTGCCCCTCTCTGAGTCTCTAGATAAATTCCACAGCACTGTTTAGCCCATACTCGCATACCACACCCTTTTCAAACTCCTCGTGCCCCTCTTGGCTCACTGTTTTTCCATCATGTTCTATCCACTGCTCTGCAGGCAGAAAATTCCCCTGGAATTCCTTTTGTGTCTGGTCATTCCACAGATTAAATCGGAGCCCTTTGGTTTAGTATTAGGTATCAACATGGCTCTGGACCCTTCCAATTTCAATTTCCACCCTCAAGCTTCCTTTGAGTCTTTTATTTTTTAAAGTCAAAAGCCC
>JANIJG010005552.1:32581-49702 GCA_024611175.1 Megaceryle torquata
TCCAGGTGGGTCTGGAAAGTCTCCAGAGAAGGAGACTCCACAACCTCTCTGGGCAGCCTGGGCCAGGCTCTGTCACTGTCACAGTGAAGAAGTTTTTCCTCCTGTTGAGGTGGAACTTCCTGTGTTCACCTTGCTACCATCACCTCTTGTCCTGTCCCAGGGCAGCACTGAAAAGAGCCTGGCCCCTTCCACTTGACCCCCACCCTGCAGAGATTTGTAAACATTCATCACCTCCCCTCTCAGTCTTCTCTTTTCCACATTAAACAGCCTTTAACAAAAATAATAAAATGAAATATATGCAAATGTATATAAAACCCAATACTGAATCCACCCCCCTGATGGTGGTTATGTCACCGTCACCACTGATGCTGTGGAGCAGGCACTGGGGACATCCCAGACTGGACTCAGCAGCAGGCAGGAACTGGATTCAGGAGCTGGAGACTGAAACTGGTTTCAGGAATAAATGTACAGATTTGGATCAAAGGCAGAACAGATGCAGGCCATTGAAGAAGAGGGGCTGACCCTTCTGACCTTTCAGCTCTATACTGAGTGTGATGTGCATGGGCTGCTCAGGTTGGGGTCCCCTGTCCTGGCTGCTCCTCCCCACAGGTGCTGCCTTTCACTGTCTGCACCCCCAGCGTGGGGCACAAGATCCAGCAGCGCCCTTGCTCTCACAGCAGGTCTGCGAGTATAAGCAAGAGCCTTTCTACACATTAATCGCTGGTGGTAACACTAAACATGGAGCACTCACTGCTGGAAGCAGAGACCCTCTGAGGAGCTCTGCCTTTGACTTCAGACAGGGCAGTTGGTTAGAACAGGCTGAGCTGAAAAGTCAAATCACTGAACAGAATTGGTTCTGATCTAACTCAAACCAGGACAAATGGCTTCAGACTCCTTCTTCTGAAGAGAAAATTAAAGAATGGTGGTATGGGTAGATAGACAACATACTAGTTAAGTCATTTAAAACCTTTTCATTGATGATCTTCCCCTTCAAACTTTGATTATCTACAACCCCCCTGGGCCTGAAGACCCTTCCCACCTGCTGACACAGACGTTTCATACCCACACCTTCGGCTGCTTCATGCAAATATATGATGCCAAGCAGAGGCACCAAGGCTTTGGAAGGCTACTACAAGAAAAAAGAGAGGCTAGGGACAGTCTCAAATAGGAGGCAGAAGGAGCAGGTCTGGCGTGGGGAGCAGGATCCACAGCAGCAGTGGCTACTCCTGTGCAACCAGAGGTAGGCAGGAACAGGGGTCTTGTCGGGGGTCCCTGAGAGGTCTGCCTCTACCAAAACTGCTGCCTCGGAGGCTGTAGCAGAAGCAGCACCCAGTCTGTTTGTCCTGAGCTGTCCCAGGTGACAGAGGCACCCAGGTCACTGTCATTTTGCAGTGCAGATGCTCTGCCCCAGCAGCTCTTCACTTTGCTGCCTGCTGCTTTCCCTGGCACAGGAAAGAGCTGCTCCACATCGGCTCTGCCCTTGCTCCATCCAAAAGCCAGCCCCTCACTGTGTGCATAAAAGATCTCCAAATACACATTTCTGAACTCGCAAGTGGGCTTTGTAGCTTCTCTGCTGTCCCTGCCCAATTTTAAAAGTATGTGCTACACCACACTGTGCCCACAAAGAAAAACATGCCAATTTAGTAAAGAAGATAATTAAGAATTTATTGAAAACATACACCAGGAAGAATGTCTACTAAAAACTGCCTTCCCACACTGGCTCTACCTTTTGCTTTCAGCAATCCACAGAACAAGGATTTACACGGAATGAAACAACAGTTTCAAAGAAGAGCCCAAACTGAAGTGTGCCTAAATACTAATGGGGTCATGAAGCAGATTGGACTTGCAGAATAACTGCCTTTCTGTCTTTGGAAATTTCACTCCTGGCAGCTGTTACTAGAGCTGGTTCCCCGTTCTACCCTGTCCAAGGGGTGTGTATATGTCTACATACATGTATGTCAAAGGGAGAAAAAAAAAGGGAAAATACTTTGTTCGTGATGGGACAATGCCCATCTCAAAAGCTTTAAAATGGAGAAATCTCTATTTGCTTTTTCCTCACAAAATAGAAAACCTTTAAAAAATAGATACGTGTAAAGTAGGTCCCCTCCCAAAACTTTAAAGAACAAATTAGTTCGCTCTGTGGCATCTCACCAGGCTGTGGAATTTATGAAAACCACATTCCTTGGATTCTAAAACACTGGCCATCCTGCTGCTCTTTCAAATAATGTTGATTTTGCTGACTAGCGTCTCTGAGAGCCAGCACAGTTGTCTAATTGTAAGTAAATAATCTCGGAACAAATCCATGTTTGACATGCTGTCATGCTAGCATTTACTGTTTTGCAAAAGGGATTTACTTCAAGGATATTGAAAAATTCCATTAGTGTTTAAGATGAGTAGCAACTGTGACCCTCTATAAATTAAAATGTTTGACCCTGCTATATGATATCGATGATCTGAAGTATTTCACATGTTCAGATCAGCAAAGGCAGAAAACAAACCCTGCTTATGAAGGTGCAGCATTAAGTTCACACAGACATCCTTGAGGGCTGCAAAGGTTTACAAGGGTTAGCTATTTAAAGCTGAGACTCTTTGGCTCATGGGTAGCCCCAGTAGCTTCTTTGGGAATGTATAAAGTTGATTATAAAGGTCTATCCTTGCAGATCATATTGCTAGGAAAGGACATCTAGGCCACATTCAAAGCCTCTATTTTAATGCTTAAAAAGGACACCAGTGCCACTGTGATGTCAAAGTTCAAGAGCTTCACGAGGCCTTGGGACCACCTACAACCTGTATATTCCTAGCATCTGATATGATCAAGGGAAGGAGTAGTCATGGAACCTAGGCTAAAAGCCTGGAGTGGACAGCCAGAACGTGGCCCACCACTGTTCTTCTGAGACCCTTTCAGGGCAGACTGGGATCATACAGGGACTCAAGGTCCAGCAGCCCCACTGCTCTTGAGTGCAATGCATAGTAATGGTGGGACCTAAGACAAGTGCCTGTAGCAAAGGGTTTGCTTAGCTGAGACGTCAACTCGCTTTCTTTGTCAATATAAACCAGGACTTAGTAATCTGCCATACCAGCAAGCTCTGAAGAGATCATCACGCTCTTGAAGGAGGACACCACAGTAGCAATTCAGGCACAGTGGTCTGCACAACCCATGGTGCCTGGGAGCCCTAACCCTGCAAATCTCTGAGCCTTGCAGAGGACCTACAAGACGGGTGACATGGTGTATCTGTGCAGGCTCACCTTCAGGGATTACAAAGCCATACACATGCACCAAATACCATGGCCAGTAACAGAAGGGTGCTAGACTGGGTAATGGGGGTACCTGAATTCCCACCTCTCTTTGACTGAATGAAAGAAGCTACTTTGTATGTTGGGTTTTCCCATCACCAGCATGAAGATGCAGAGCCATACCTGCCTTTGTGAGAGCTCCTCTTTAAGAGCTGACATTTATGATGTCATCATCACAGCTGCTCTTCTCATTTCCAGCAGCACCATTTACTGTAGCTCTTGTTTCACACAGCCATGGGAAGAATACAACCTTTTCTAGCACAGCCGTTGTAATATGTGAGACCTGCTTGAAAAGGAGTGCAGAGCTCATACAAGTTCCAGGGATGCAAAATGCAAACCTGTGAGCAGAGTCACCCCATCGAGGTGCTCTGTTAAACCAGTGCATCTTATTCAGGCGCAGCCCAAATTCTGAGCATGATGCAAAGTTCCCAAAAATGCGAGCTTTCTCTTGTTAGATGTAGGCTGATGTTTGGGGGCATTAAGAAGGAAGCTTACCAGGCTCTCTCAGCCTCAGTCCCACCGCTGTGCCTCCTACCATTAGGTGTCAGAAGGCAGAAAAGTGACAGAATTTCACTACTGACTTCAGACCAAGATATAAGGATGTACTTAGGATATAAGTTTTCATATCATATTTTTACATGGCTGAATAATTTTTTCTTTTTACTGTGTATTTACACAGAGGGAGAGCTTATGTTTGTGACATCTTAGTTCTAATTCCTTTAATATTCTCATTTTAAAGAAGTGTCAAAAAAGGCTTATTGTGAACAAATTTGATAGAAATATTCATAAGAAACAATAAAAATGTTCTGTGGCTAATGAAAGCATTTAAATTAGCTATCCAGACTAACAGGTCCTGCTCATAACAAGTTTGCAATTGTCTGAAAGCTCAGGCTATTGGGACACAGTGTGATGGAGGTATATGAAGTTGTGTTCAACTTCTTGGCTCCTACAGGGGAAAACTGCCTCTTTGGATTTGTGTACCTTTATTTCTAGGTGAAACTAAAATCCAAAGAAACAGGAGCTGAAACAGTTTTTGGTGTTGATTCAAGTGGTGCATGAAAAATCAGGTCAGTTCTCACTGGATCAGTACCAGCTTCACTATTTCAAGTCAAAGAAATGATGATGCTTGTTATTAAAACGTTCTTGAATGGGACTGTAAAAAAATTCAGTGTGTCAATCCTGTTATTTTGGACCTGTGTGCTACCCAAGGAGAGATCACTCATAAATGCTGCTAACAAATTTGCCCTTTGCAACCTCATGCTGTGAAGTTACTGCAATAATTAAAAGAGTTCCTATATCAAATAACAAAGCCCTTTTTTGACAGTGGAATGTGTAATGTTTGTAGATTTTCCTCTCCAGTAAGCTGCCAGCATTTTCAAAGGAAAACAGGAAGGCGTCTAGTGGGGAGATTACAAGGTAGGGAGTCAGGAGGTCTAGGTTTATTCCTGGCCCTGTCGCCATCACACGACGAGATGTGTGGCACCTCTCTGCCTCATTGTCTTTATCTGTCACCTGACAGCACTGTCCCTCACAGGCTTTCTCTGGGCTGTGCTGTGTGTGCTGGAGGCCATTGGGGAGGCACTGGTAGCAGGAGATGAGCAGTCATCTGGAGCTCCTGGGCACTTCCAGCAGTGGAAATTTTCCGAAAACAACTGCCTCTGAAAAGAACTGGACATTTTTTTGCCTTGCTGAAAAGGTCAGCTGCTTTGCAGGGAACATTAACCGCTTTCCCATGAATGCACATACTGGCCACAAAGGTGCCATTAGAATAGTTGTCATTTAATCCAATATTTCTCTTAAGCAATAAATTTCCAGCAACAATCCAATAATATTTCCATGAGATCCCAAACGGATTCTTTTCTTTTGCTTGTTTGGTTTTTTTGTTTTGTTTTGTTTTTCTTGAGGCTGAATTAGCAGTTACATAAGTTGTTGGTTTTTTTCTTTTGCTTCATAAATGAATTTTTGTTAGGCACAGTGGGAAAAAGAACACGATATAACAATTCAAAATGAATCCATCTGGCTTTGTGTCCATCTAACAATGTTAACAAATATCCCCCATCTGAAAGAACTGTGAAGCACTACTTCTGGGGTGTGTTCATTTACTTTACTTTGAAGGCGCATAGCACATCCATACAGATTTTAAACCCAGCTCGTATTTCTCCTTTTTTTTTCCATGGCATTTTCTTGCTGCTTTGCCTGTGTTTCCATGTTCTTGCCCTCCGCTGTGGAGAGCCTTAAAAAAAAACAGAAAGAAATTCCCTTATTGCGCAGTACCTCGCTATGGGCTCCTACCTTGCAGCCGGCAGAACTCGAGTTACCCAGTTGTGACTGAAGGTAAACTACTTCCCTTAAAGAGATAATGGAACAGCAGTTATCACCAGGATGCAGCTATATTGTAAGTTCACACCCTTAATTTGCTTAGAAAGCAGCTCTCTGGTTTGTCCCAACAATTAGTCTACACCTCATGTTCCTGAATGTGTGGTCTCCAAGACATCAGAACTGTGAAGCAATTGTGAAAAGAAAATAAAAAGCCATACACGGGCACACCTGCTCCCATGGGTGCAAACAAGCAAGAAGGCAAAAGGGAAGAAAATAAACCTCATTCATGTGGTTTTGAAACCTGCCCTTAGTAACTGGCTGTAGTGAAAACTGTTTCGGCAACACTGTTCAAGGTGATCCCTGGACTTCTCCCCCCTCACCCCATTAGGGGGTACTTCAGTAAGGAGGACTGGTAAACACTAAACACCTTTAGTGAAGATGCAGCTTTCCCCAGTAAAGGGAGTTTTGTGCTCACACAGTAAAAGGACTTCACAGAATAACACCGCAAATGCATACAGGGTTAGTGGGAACAAATCTGTCGGTTCCGGAGTGCTTATCTGTATGCTCCTTTCTGATTAAGAGATAGGCTAACAGCACTTCACAGAATGATTCTGCCCTTCCACCATGAGGCAGTAGGCCACCTTTGATGAACCACCTCAGCTCAGAAGTGTGGATGGGCATTCTGTAGCTGCAATGGCAATTTGGTTTGGAGGGAATCCCGCGTGGATTCTCCTCCTGGAGTTAGTACCTGCCTGGTACATTTTCCAGTGAACTGCCCCTTGTGTGAGCACAGAAGAGACAGGCAGTGCCTAAGGATCTGTGCTGCTGCAGCTCCCTCTCTTCATCCCTCCTCTTCCATCTCTGAAGTAAACTGAAGGTGCTGGAGAATAGGAAATACAAACATAGCTTTTGCAGGGCAGCTGTGTCCCTTCCTGCAGCTCTTCAGGCCCAGGGCTGACAGCTGAGCCAGCAGAAGTCCATAGAACAGCCAAGCTTTAAGTCAAAGAAGTAAATTAATTAGTTAAATGTTTATATATCCAACTCCTAATTCATATGTAGCAGCCACTTAGAGAAACACTTCTGCAAATGGTCATTTGAGGCACCTGCAAGATGAGAACGGTTTGATGTACACATCAGCAATCCCAATTTCTTCTTCCTGTTTATAAAAAATGAACAGTCCAAGGAGCCTCTTGTCTTCAAAGACAGGGGCCAGGGCAGCCACCAACAGCGGTGGGACTCCAGCAGATGTGGATGGGCTCTGTCTCAGGCTACAGGCTCTTGTTCTGGGGATCCCGATGTTCACGTGCGCACACACATGTGCTTAGCTGATGCAGCTCTGCTGTTACTATCAACGGCTTTGCTTCTTCTTTTTCATGACCATCTGCTATTTTGACTCATTTATTCCAAAACTGCCCAGCTAACCCTGCCCATCTACCTAAAATTAAAGATCTTAGCTTGCTTTTCCTTTCCTTTTTTTTTTCCCTTGCTGTGGTTTCATTAAATTCTGTCCTCATTTCTGCTCTTGTGACTGGAAGAGACGAGAAATCCATGCAGGCTAATGTGTCTGAGAGAGCATTGCAATGTTCTGTGTCTCTGCCCGAGACAAGTGTTTTCTTTACTGTCAGATCACCACGTGGGAATTGGTGGCTTAACATGCATAACAGTGCAGTGAAAGTTCAGAGTATGCTACAAAGCTTAGCAACAAAAATGTGTAGAATAAAATAAATCAAAATCTTACATTTGGACTGGTTTTTCTGTGAGTGGAAGGTTGTTCTTGCATTTCATTGTCAAGCCTTGTTCCTGCAATAGAAAGCTGTCTGGATTGTTTCTAATTTGGTTAAAGTCATGGAGTTCTTTGCATGCAAGTCTATAAAAGGCAAAAAACTACACTCACCATTAGACAATAGATTTAAGATACCTCTTTACTATTTTGTTCCTTTATCCGAGGTCTTTTATAGAAGTATGTAATATTTCCAGTGTGACAAAAAACAATGACTTCTACTCATCTTAGAGGGCTTAACACCACACGGCCCCATCAAACGGTGCCTCTTAATCACACAGCCAAGAAGTTAAGCTGAAAATGATGATTCTTTTTAACATCAAGTCAGAAGAATATGTCTTGTCAAGGCTTCTCGACATGATGCAACACAAAAATATATATAACACGGGAACAATTCAGTGATCTTCTGCAATCTTGACAAGCTATGCATTATAAAATGTGTCTTTTTCCTGAGAGGGAAAGTTAATCTTAGCATCAGAACAGAGCCACCCTCAAAGTAAAATCAGTGAAAAGGGGGCTGTATTTCTTCACAAGTAGCTCCCATTTATATGGACCTTGAAACAGATGCAAACAAAGAACACCTGATGAATTTTGCACCCACATGTTGAGAACTGCAGAAGAAACATTAGAACTGGTACAAATGGAGCAAGAGTGGGAAAGTCAGGCTGGACAACCACCTGAAGAAGCAGCAGGGGAAGGTTTATGAGTGCAACACCTGCTCATGGTGCCCATCAAGACCTCGGCCGATCTGTGTGCAGCTTCCCAGAACACCCAGACTGGAAGACTGTTGTGGTTTAGGCCCAGCCAGCAACTGAGCACCATGCAGCCATTTGCTCACTGCCCCCAACCCAGACCCTGGTGGGGTGGTAAGGAGAATCAGGAGGAAAAGGTAAAAACCCTGAGATAAGGAGAGTTTTTTAAAACAACACAAAAAAAGAAGAAAAAAGTTAATAACAAGAATAGTAAGGAAATAATATATAAAGTGTGTGATATACAATGCAGCGCTCACTGCCCCACCTGCCTAGCCCTGCAAAACCTCCCCAGTGCTGCCCAAACCCTACTGCCTTCCCAGGCCTGGTCTCCCTTATATAGCAGGTGTGACGTCAGTATGGTATCAAATATCCCATTGGCTGGTTTGGTTGGCTATCCTGGCTGTGGTCCCTCCCACCTTCTTGTGAAAATTAACCCTATCCTAGCTAAACCCAGGACAGAGCCACAGAGGTGGGCCAGCCTGGAGTAATTAATGACTTTCAACCTCTAGATGGTACAAAAGAGGCACATACAGAACCAGGTAATTGGTTGATGAAAGAAGAAACCAGGAGATGTGGGGAGGACTTCACAGGTGGCATCCCTTATCCTGCCTTGTCAACCAGGCAACGTGGGTACTCACATCGGGCTGCCTGAATGCACCATTTGAGTCAATCCCCCTCCTGGAGCGTGCTGGCATAAGCATATGGGCACGAGAGTATGAGTGAAATTTGTTCCATTTTTCAAATAAAACCACCTTCCTTTCTATATGGCTTTGCCTTGGTGTTTGCTAGACCATTGCTAGTGTTGAAAATTATTTCCTACAGGTGTACAGGAAATTCTGGCTTTCAAACAACTTCGTGCGTTGTTATGAATCAGCGATCAGTCTGCCACCTGCCTGCAATGAGCATAGGCAGGTTCTACACAACTGGCCTCTAATACGCATACAGAGAAGAGTTACACAGCCAAACCCATCATATGTTTATTTAGTTGTATTGGATTTGCATGGCTTTCCTTTCTGCCAATAACATACAGGAAAAGGTAATCCTTTCAACAAGCACTGAAACCGTGGCTCCACTGGAACCAGTGGTAGATATCCCACTGACTTCAGAAGGGCCAAGATTTCAGTGATGGCTTCTGCTCTTCCAAGCTGTTGAATGTGAAAGTTTAAAGCAAAGACTGTCTGTAAAGATTCCACTTTACCAGGCTTTCTAGAGCTAATGCCATCAGAAAGAGCAAAAGTAGTAAAGCTGTCCTAAGAAAAGCATTTCCAAAGAGCAGTTGAAGGTTAAGCAGATATTTAATAGCTTTTAAAGAAGTAAACCCACTCCTATAAGAGATGAAAAGTAGACAGGATCTTTTATGACAGTGGACTTCAGTGGCAGCTCAGTCCACTTCTCAGAAAACAAGCAGTGATATCTACACCCCTGTCTGCGTATGTCTTTGAAATGTGCTCGTTTCCTTCATACACAGGCTTTAATAGACTGCCATCCTTCCTTAGAACAGGAACTAAAATACTGGCTGCCTTTTCCATCAAAATATTTTCCAATGCAATAGTGCTCTTTTCATCAAAACTGAAACATTTTAGAATATCTTGAAGTCCACCTCCAAAGGCTTTCAGCACAAACATTGGCTATTTCAAGAAAATAAAATTCATGGCACATTATGAAACTTCATTTCAGCATTCTGAAAATATGTTCCTATTTGTCTTGTTCATTTTAATGAATTTTAATTCATTTTAAACTTATTTCTATAACTTGTGGCATGTTAGGTGCTACTACAGCTGGCACATGACAACGTAGAATAATGTAACGCAAACGAACTTCATAGCTGAAATAACTTAATCCCTACAGGGTGGCACTATCCTTTAAAATCATTACTGTGTGCTGCTTTCCATCACTGAATGAAACCTCTTTCCTTGATCACAGTGCCTCCTGTTTTTGCAGAGAATTGGTATGTCACTCCCGTCCAACTATTTCCTGTTTGCGCTGGAACTGAGCAGTCTGATGAACTGTTTCAGTCCAATAGAAACAGGGGACAGTTACACCGAGAAGATAAAATGTGTTCCTGAGTAGTAAACAGAAGCCAAACTTAATGATTTTTTAAATAATAAAAAAAAAAATATAGTCCTACTGAGTTCATAAACCAGTTTCAACATACTGAAACCAGCATAAAAAAATATCAATGTAAAAATGTAAAAACATAAACCAAAGAAATGCAGTAAACATTTGAATATTTTAAAGCAAAAATTCAAAATCCTAACCAAACTTTACAATTTTCTAAATAGATAGTCTTTTGAAAATTTCTGTAGGCGTGTAGGGAAAACAGGTTTCAGATGTCATTTTGCTTTTGATTAAGAATAAAACACAATTTTCAATGGCAAATTTGATGTTTTGATGGGGACTGGTATTTACACAAACAAGTTAGAAGAAAACTTCTTTTTCCAAAATGCACCACATGGCTATAAACCAGAATGACTCTGAGCAAGAATTTAATCAAAACTGTTTGAATTCAGGATGGTTATTAATAAACCCTGAGGAAATTCAGTCATTGTTCCAGTATCACTCCATATATCATCCCTGTGTACAGTATAAGATTATATATAGATTTCTTAAGAGCCAAACAACATAATGAGGAAGCACAAGTCCAAGTAAAGTTGTGTAATTGCACACACACCAATTCAGCTCACTCTTGCCAAGAAAAACATTAATAAAATTATTGGCTGCGTGACCAATTAATTCCTGTAGCAGGCTTAGTGCCTCAGACCTCTTCACCTGCAATCCCTGAGCTCCCCAGCTCTGCACTGGCTGCACATCTGTCCAGACGTGGGTCTAAATGAGATCGGACATCACTTGTTGACAGTTTATAGGACAGTTAAAGGTGTTCAGTTACCAGAAAACCCACAATCACAGTCTATCAGCAACAGCAGGAAGAGAGAGCAGAACTGAAGTCTTAATGACTTATTAAGCTGATTCTGTATCACCAGGCACAACCAAGTGAATAAACCAAATATATCAGTTGTGAGAGTGTTTTGCACGACCAGCATAAAGTCACCACAAAACTAGCAAGAACAGAGGCTACAATGTATAGATTAAAATGTCACAAAATGATGCCCTCAGTAGGGTTCACCTGGACACATGCAGGTTGTGAACTTCCAGCTTTCACATTCATTCTTTGCAATGTTTGGTTGCAGTCTTGTTTTCACAACTGCTCAGATTCAGGGTCACCTTTTGGTAAGAGCAGCCCATTAGAAGAACTGCCACCACTCTGAAAAAAGCTTTTTGTGCTATAAAATGCTGCAGCCTGATGAGCAGATCATATCATGTCACATCCCGGTGGTGCATTCTTCACATTTTGACCCCACCATATAAGAAATCCATTTCCAGATTTCTTGTCTGGTGATCAGATGCCCACAGAGCTATGTAAGGGGATGAGTTAATCTCCTGCACTGTCACCTCCTACAGCAGTTGTGTTTCTGGGGCAGATACCAAAGTCAGCAAAGAAGCTCCAAAGTTCAGAAAATGGAGAGCTCACAGGAGCAGCCTTCTCTTAGCTGGATGAAAAAAGTTGGATCGTGACCATGCAACATAACACAGGACCTGGTACCAGTATTGTATTAGTGTCAAGAGGATTTACATATTTTCATAATTCATGGATTTAAGGTTGAATTTGGACCAGAATCCATTCTGAGAAGACATAAAGAGGGTTAGAGACTCCATGTTTTTCCAAATAACTTAGGCAAAACTCATGTTTGTGATTTAGCTTAGTTTCAACAGTTCCTCACAGGCACCAGGAATGCACAGCAAATGCACGGCCACCAGCATATATTGGGTTGCAACTGCCTTGATTAGGACCAAGATGATATTAAGGGCCTCTCATCTTTCTAAATGCATAACTCACAGAATCATTGGAATTGGAAGGGAACTTTAGAGATCATCGAGTCCAATCCCCCCACCAAAGCAGGTTTGCCCAGAGCACATCACACAGGATGGCATCAAGGTGGGTCTGGAATCTCTCCAGAGAAGGAGACTCCTCAGTCTCACTGGGAAGCCTGTCACAGTGTTTCATCACCCTCACAGTAAAGAAGTTTTCTCTCACAGTTGGATGGAACCTCCTATGCTCCAGCTTGTGCCCATTGTCCCTTGTCTTGTCACTGGACACCACTGAAATGAGTCCATCTCTGTCCTCCTTGCACTTGCCCTGTAGATATTTAGAGACATTGATAAGATCCCCTCTCAGTCTTCTTCAGGCTAGATAGTCCCAGTTCTCACAACCTTTCCTTGCAAGAGAGATGCTCCAGTCCCCCAGTCATCTTCCTTGCCCTCTGCTGGAATCTCTCCAGTACTTCCCTGTCTCTCCTGAACTGGGGAGACCAGAACTGGACACAGGATTCCAGATGTGGCTTCACCAGGGCATAATAGAGTGGGAGGATGAAAACCGTTAACCTACTGGCCACACTCTTCTTAGTACACTCAAGGATACCATTGGCCTTCTTGGCCACAAGGGCACATTGCTGGCCCATGGTTTACTTATTGTTTACCAGGACTCCAAGATCCTCCTCAGGGCTGCTTTCCAGCAGGTCAACCCCTAACCTGTATTGATGCTCGGTGGTGTTCCTCCCCAGGTGCAGGACTCTACATTTGGCCTTGTTGAACATCTTTAAGTTGCACTCCACCCAACTCTCCAGCCTGTCCAGGTCTCGCTGGATGCTGGCACCATCTTCTGGGGTGTCAGCCACTCCTCCCAGTTCGGTATCATTGGCAGATGTGCTGGGGGTGCACTCTGTCCCTCCTCCCAGGTCACTGATGAAGATGTTGAACGGGACTGGACCCAGCACTGCCCCTGGGGAGCACCGCTGGCTACAGGCCCCCAGCTGACTCTGCGCCGCTGAGCACAACCCTCTGAGCTCTGTCAGTCAGCCAGCTCTCAGTCCACCTCACTGTCCACTCATCTAACCCACACTTCATGAGTTTCCTAATGAGGATGTTATGGGGGAGAGTGTCAAAAGCCTTGCTGAAATCAAGGTAGATGACATCAGTTTCTCTCCCCTCGTCTAACCAGCCAATTATGACATCATGGAAGACTATCAGATTGGTCAAGCATGATTTCCCCTCTCCTCACCCAAATGAATACCTCAAACACTATAATAAGATAATTTATTTTGACTAAATATAAAAGTGGAGCTTTAGTGAAATTATTTCCTTTTTTAAAAGCTTGGGGCCAAGATGTTAATGAAGTAGGTACTGGGGCAGACCCAGATGAGCACCCAACTGTAGAGCTACAATGACTGGTATTAGGGTCTCATTGTTACTTGGGGACATTTGCCAAGACAGGTACGTTCTGCTCTACAAATGCTTACCCATGTTTAGAGTCTGGCCATGCAGCAGTTCACCGCAACTGCCACTTCTTCTGCAGGATGGTGAACACTTCTGAAATAGGAGGTTGTGCTCCCATGTCCCTTTCCTGCACTCTGAGGCTGTGAAAGGGTCCGAGACCTCACAGAGAGTTACCAGAAAGCACTGTATTAGTCAGAAGGAGCCCAGTCCCTGCAGGAGGGGGAAGTGAGAGGTGGCTGCAGTTACGGCCAAGGCTCTACCAAGCTGACTGTTTGGTGACAGCAGCTCAGTTGCTCTCAGGCAACTTGATGTTTGTTCCTGTAGCCAGCAAACACAGCCAGTTCTCACCCTCATCCTGAGAAGCACCGAGCTGTTGCTGAATCAGTTACACAAAGATGAATGAGACCAATGGGAAGGGGCAGGGAAGCAGAGACAGCTCACATTCACAAGTTGAGAAACACAGAGTTATAAGGATTACAGAAATGATAAAATCCATCTGTACTTTGGAAGGTCCTTCTATGAGCAGAGCCTGTGAAGTCCTTTCTCCCCAGTAATTCCCCTTTTATATTGTTCAAACCACAGATTCTTCTATAGAAATGAATTTGGAAGGGCCTACAGTTTCCTGCTGTTATTTTTGGATGACTCAAAACTTTTCCCTCCCTTTTCCTGTGGGACCAATGGGCTACATCAACCACCAGCAAAATTTTGCATTCTTTGGTTTAGTTCTGCAGAAAAAGTAGTATCTGGGCCAACAGAACATGAAAATTACTTACAAGTTTTATCTTGCTTCAATTGCAAAGACAAGTGTCTTTGGTTGAGGGAGGCTTGAAGTTCAAACAGAACATGTATGGCTTCACAGCACGTCCACTCAGATGTCCTGCCTTGACTGTAATGTACATTGCTGCTTCTATGAAGTATCCTTGCTTTTGTACTGCCACAAACACTCCCCACCTAATGTGCATTAACCTGGTGTCCTGGTTTGAGTGACAACAGAACAATTCTGTTCACTGATTTTACCTTCCAGCTCAGTTCTTCTAACCACCTGCCCAGGCTGCAGGCAGCAGCTGTCTGCACAGGCAGGGACTGCTTCCAGCAGTGAGAACACCCCATGGGCAGATTCAGCACTGAGGGCCTAGAAGTAGTGTTCAAGAAGAAGGGAAAGGCACAAAAGGGTCAAACAATTGATTCAGTATTTTCTTGGGAAACCTTGATGTATGCTAGCCCCTGGAACTAGATAGGGTTTGTCCAAGGGTCCCAAAAGAGCTAGTTTATGTCATTGTAATATGTCAAGTCACCTTTATCATCTCTGAAAGGTCATGAAGACTGGAGAAACACTACCGTTGCACCTATCTTCAAAAAGGGCAAGAAGGACAATCTGGGAGATTGCAGGCCAGTAAGCCCCATTTTGGTCTCTGGGAAAATCCTTGAGCAAGTCTTATTGGCTTCTGAGCAGATGAAGGAGAAGGTCGTGGCTGGGAAACAAGGTCATGCCTGACAAAGTTCAGTGTCTTGTGATGAAATGACTGGACCTGAGGATGAGTGGGCGCAGTGAATGTCACCTCAGTTTTAGGAACACTTTTGATGCAGTCTCCCACGGCATGTTTGTAGCCCTATGGGGTGTTATTGTCAAGATGTGTGGACTGTTGGATGCATGGAAAACTGTCTTAAATGGTAGTGGTTAATGGTTCCTCCCCTCCTTGTCTGAGGACTAGTTACAAGTGAGGTCTATCCTACTTTAGCCTGCATTAATGACCTGAGGGTCATACCTGATGGGTATGATTTGTTAAGTCTGCAGATGAAACCAAAATGGAGAGTGTAGTCACTGTGCTTGGGAGCACTGCTAGGAGCTGGGCAGGCTGGAGGAGTGGGCCAGCTGAAATGTTGTGAAATTCAAGAACAAGTACAGATTTCTGCTTCTGGGATGGACTAATCTACTTCAATGGGACAGGCTGGGTATTTGGTGCCTGGGCAGCAGCTCTGCAGGAAGGGCCCTGGGTGCTGTGGAGGTGACAGGAGCAGCATGCCACGGCAGATTGGTGGGTGGTAGTAGCTTCCTACATGGAGGACACGGAGCTGGGCTCTTTGCAGTGGTCCACAGTGGGAGGACGAGAGACAATGGGCATGATTCAAAGCAAGAGATGTTCAGTCAGCATATGAAGAGAAACTTTTTCATCCTGCATACGTTCAGGCAGGGGCACAGGTTGCCCAGGGAGGCTGTGCAGTCTCCATCCTTGGAGGTTTTCAAGACCCAGCTGGGCAAAGCACTGAGCAATCTGGTCTGATCTCACAGCTGACTCTGCTTGGAACAGGACACTAGACCACAGACTTCTGAGGTTCCCACCAACATAAATGACTGTGTTAGAATTTTGTTATCCAACTGATTTCTGTTCTCTAATACTTTTGCATATATTTGAATATTTGTTTATTTGCAAGTGCTTTGACAACATCCATTTAACAAATAGAAAATGGAACTTTATTACACAAGCAAGTATCTCAAGGGGGAAAAAACCCCACATTATGAGCAGACCAGCTGCCTGTTACCAATTTTAAAGTATACTGTTTAAAAAAGTTTAATGTAATACAAAACTGTCAACCCTTGTATACTTAAACCTATAAGCAGCACACGGGACCAGTAGTCAAGTGGTGCCTCTTGTGCCTTGGCTTGTTTTCCTTCAACCAGTAAATGTTTCTTGCTTACAATGCCTATGGCACACGGGCTGAACACAGTGCCCATTGCTGTTCCATGCTTCACACTCCTCCCTGTTCTTGAGGTTCTCTGTTGCCTGAGAAACCTGAGAGATCTCCAGATCATAAAAGTTTGAATGACCAGGTGTTCATATACTCATTCTGCAGTTTATGCTGATTTTGGCATGTTTTGACAAAAAATATTGCTCTCTCAACAAGCATACCTGGTCTCTTTCTGTGATGTAAACAGGATTACAAATGGCAGTATATAAACTCTGCACTCCAAAGCTCTGTTTTATAAATCTGTAGCAGAATCCTTCCCTCACCATCCCAGCTGTCCCTGCAGCCACAGCAGAGCTGGTGAGTAACATGGTCTCCGTGCTTTGCCTGTCTGGGAGGCAGGGAGCTGGCAGCCTGGCTGCACTCTTAGTGGCCGCAAACGAATTGTTGCCAGAGTGTGAGGGAGTCGGTTCAATCCCAGTTCTCTGCTGTAGCCTTCACATTGAAATGGGCTTATACCCTCCCTCTTCTGCTGAACTTTAAATGGAACCGCCTGGAATATCCCTCACACGGGACTCTGCAAGCCAGCTGCACACTGAACACTTTTCTTCCAAGTAGAGGAAAGGATGGTCTGTATACTGCCTTGGGAGGTCCGAGTGGCTAACACTGAGCCTGGAAGAACCAGCTGAAGGCTGTAACTCTTATCTGCTCAGATAGGCTTGTAGGCAATTTTAAGTGGATCTCAGAAAGACACGGATGCACAGATCGCATTCATTGCTGATAAGTTTATTCCCCATTCAACTTATTAAACTGCCCTCATCTCAACCCACAAGATTTTCTCACTTTTGCACTTCTGCCCTGGTTTCAGCTGGGATAGAGATAATTTTCTTTCTTTTCTTTTCTTTTCTTTTCTTTTCTTTTCTTTTCTTTTCTTTTCTTTTCTTTTCTTTTCTTTTCTTT
>JANIJG010005553.1:14594-54327 GCA_024611175.1 Megaceryle torquata
GAGGGGGGTGGGGGGGACGACTTTCTAGATGCAATGGTATTGAGTTTTTTTTTAAATTACTAGGTCAGTTCTGAAAATAGGTCAGACTGAAAACTGCTAATGCAGTACCACCAAATCAAAGCACTGCATGTCAACACATTATCAGTTCTCCTAATAACTCCTTTGCAATATATTGGCTAATATTGTCCCTGTTCACAGTTTCTGAATAGTTAATTATAATCTGTTTGTTTCTATACAATTTTTCAATTTCCTTCTTGCTGAAACTACTGGACCCTGTATGACAGTCCCCTTCTGAATTTTGTATGTGTTTCTTGGGTCTGGATATTTTACAATGTACATGAAAATGAACAAATACCTATATATTTAACAGCCTGCTTAATATTTACTTTTCTTTCATGCTGTTTTGCTGTTCATTCACTCTTCTATTTAACAGAAAATTCCAGTAATTGTTATATATATTTTTCATTATAAGAAAAATGTTATGGTCTCAATAACACATCTCAAAATATGGCATAGCTCTGTAAAATTACTATGGATGTATGTCACCATTACTGACTGCTTGATCCATTTTTTGGTAAGATGAGTAAATATACTCATTGGGGTTTGTGTATAAAATGACTTCTATGCCATTAACAGAAGGTACATTTTAATTAAGCTGAAGTAATATATATCTCTGAGACACCCACATTTTGACATTAGTTACAGATGAGCAATCCTATCAAAAGATATTGAATTCCACTGATGCTACAAAGCAGAAGTTCATCCCCTGTAATTAAACTTTAGAAATTATATTTGTTGAAAAAATCTAGAATGAGAGCAGGCATGACACTTGAAACTTTAGTTCAGCTTCAGTAGAAGAGTTAAATGCTCTGGTGTTTAAGGTAGTGACCTAAGACTTGAGATATCCAGCTTCAAGAGTTTATGTCACCATGTGTTTTTTGCTGTGTGATCTTCAATGAATCATTTCATCACAGTCGCTTTGATATATTGAAGAATTTAACACCTGCTGTTTTCAGGGGAAGTTAAGGTCTGAAAGTCCTAAGATATAGTCTTTCTATGCCTCAGTTGCCCTTCTGTGAAAAGGAAGAGGTGCAGGCATAAGAGCCTTACTTGCTCCCATATTACAGTCATGAAAATTGGTATGCATCATGCTAAAATTCTGCTCTCATTTTACTGAAGTGCATATAAGAATGTGGTATTTAGTATTTGGCAGAATTTCTTGAGATTTTGATTATTTCCTGAAATATGAGTTCTTTATTGTTTTCTATTCTGCCTTTTAATGAAGCATTAACTAAGAGCAGCAAAATACCTTATCTTTTGACCAAATGGATTAATTTCTCTCTTTTGCTGTAAACATTAAAAGTGGTTGAGGTGGACTGTTATTTCTAGCCCTTTACCTGGAAAGCCTGTGTTCAGTGGTAATGGTTTCTCTTCTCCATGACCTTAAGTATTCTTTTTCCAACATCCTTCCTCCTTCACTCACCATCTTTTTATCTCTCATGCTTTTTATATCTGCAGCATCATTCCTCTTTCGCATCTTTGCCTCCCCTCCCTCTTCCAGCACCCAATCCTGTGAGCTCCTGTGTTAGACACAGTAACAAGGAATTTGCACTGGAATGAATGGTACAATTGCTGCAAACAAATGAAGCTGGCTAAAACTTTTGATGGTAACCTGATGAAAATCCCACATAAGGGGGTTTCAGTAATTTTTAACACAGAACACATTAACAATGTGCTGGAGTAGTCTCTCTTGCATACTCAGAACAGCCTCCTTTTTTTCGTTAACTGCCTTTGCTGTGCTGCCATCACCACCCTCACCCCTATTCCATGCCCTTCACCTTCTTATTGATCTCCTCTCTCTTTCCACTATGAATCCTCTCTGCTACATGAGCATCTTTCATCCAACATTATGCACAGTGTACTCCCCCTGTCATCCCCTCCTACTCAGTAAAAACACACCACTCTCCTCTTGACAGCCTTCACTGTCAGGTTTAGTTGCCTTGCCAATAAAGCAAGCCATCTCCAAAGTGAATCCTTCCTGGCAGCAATCCCTTTAAGGATAATAATTAGGAGCCTGCACTTCAGAGGCAAAGACAGTGAAATTAAAGGAACAAAGCTTTGGCCAGCCTGCTGTAGGAGGGATGTTGAAGCACTTTCATCACATGGAAAACAGTCTTGGAATAGCTTTTCTCAGTAGCCACATCTCAAATTAATATCAATTATAGTGATAATCATAGTAATAAAGTAACTGTGTATAGCAGATTGAATCAGTGACATAGAATCATTGTTACAACTGTAGACTGAGTACTTTTCCCTGGTCCACAACACAGACGAAGGTAGGAAAAATCCCTCAGTTGTGAAGTGACTACCTCTCCATTCATTACACTGACTTCACTCCTTTTCTGTCTTCTTGAGACATAGAGTTTTTATCCCTGAAAAGAAAGTGCCTTGGACACTCTTTCTGTTCTTTTGTCTTTGTGGAAAAAATCCCCTTAAATATGTCTTTCAGATGACACCATGCCACAAGCATGTCACTACACAGGGTCAGCACTGTTAATGGTACCCACTAGAAAATTAATTTAGTTTAATTTTTAAGAGATTAGGCATATTCTCATTTGGAAGTCAGCTTGCTCACACACAAAAATCAAGACTAACATGGAGTAACATATCATTCATATTATATGGATATTGCAGAGAGATTTTGAACATTTAAGAGGAAACAAAACCATAATGGTAATCCTGCAAAACTGGTGCAGCACAAAGTGGAAGAACATTTGAATCCTTCTGTGCTAGAAAGACCATGTACCAAGGGGACCTATTACAGCTAAGCATTAACTGATGAAAGTCTGGAAGAAACGTTTGTAATTGCAGAAGCCGTTTGCTGAGAAGATCGCTGATTTGCATAGGAGCATTGCTTAAGTACTTTGTAAATTACATTAATTAGTTATTTTACTGTTTAAATTAGCTTTAATTATTCTTCTTACGTGCAACAGCTTTGCACAGGGTGCATCATCATATTTGTTGTACTAGTAAGCATCCATCAGTTGAACAGGGATGCAGTAGAATAAAGAAAAGTGGGACATTTCTCTTCCACTTTCATCTTGTCTTCTCTACCCTGTTAGCTGAAAAAAAACCTTTTTCCCATTTCCTTTCATAGCTCCTAATGTTACTTGTCTCAATGTTACTAAGTTGATTATGATTATTACTCTTCATGAGATATAAATTGTGTCATCCTGGGTGATTATTTTGACGTCTTTCAATATACCCTCTAATCTTCAGTTTTTACACTTTACAGATATCTCTGCAGTTGTTAAAATTCATCTGTGTGACACTGCACCCACAAATAGCAAGACACTGCAGAGCATATTAGTAAAACTTGGAAAAGGGAAAGAAGGAATGAACATTCTTCCCCAGTTTAGAGATAAAAAACCAAAGGACAATATCATCCAGTAATTTTATTGCAACACACAAAAAAAATAATGCCAGGTCTCTGAAATCCCAAGACTAAATATACTGTGCCTGTTCCTGTGAGGCTGGGTTCGCTAAGGATTTCTAGATGCTACTGTGCTTCAGTAACAATAGATTTCCAAACACAAAAGTCAGTCAGATTTTTATTGTGCTTTGGTAGCAAAGATTTACAAGTATTCTAGAAACTAGAGGCAAAGAAATGCCTCTCCAGCTATGTTACTGCCATATTAATGGCAGTGTAAGGCGTATACAATTATTGTTGGGGGGCTTTTTTATCATTATTATTTTTTATTTAAAGTCATCTTTAATACTGTGTCTCTTTGAAAATCATGGTTATGCACACAACAACCATATTCCTGACCTTCTCTTGTTTGCCTAATTGTACCTTTAAAAGTTCTTTGACTTCCAGCTCTTCCTTCCTTAGGAGGAGATTATGGCCTCATTACCTTCTTTCTGTAAATTCTGTGCTTCGCTGCATTCTTGACTTGCACCATATTTTGAGTTGATATTCTAAACCAAATTAAACTACCTTTCTTTGCCACATTTATCAGATATTTTAGAACAATCTAGATCTCATTCAGACAGTTTATATGGTAGGTCTTTTTCCAATGTCTTCATCTATGTGTGACCTGAATTCAAAATATCTAGAGACTGGTCAACACACACACACACCAATAAACAAGTAAATACTGCCCTTATGCTCCCACATCCCAGTAGACTCCTAGTATTCCCTTGTGCTTATCCTCATGGATCTTTGACCTGTGAGAATCAAGACTGGGTAACCAGAAATACTTCAAGAAAGGGTGAGAATTTCACCCTACATAGCTGCTTGCTTGTTCTCTTTCCTCTGTCACAGGAAGCTGCTTCCCTGTCTGTTCAAAGTCTTTCTTCACCTACTCCCTTCCTAGCTGGTCTCTCAATCCCCCCTACAATGTCATTTCCAGTTTCCAACCATCCCCTAATGCTAGTGCTCTTTACAGTTACTTGTTCAATCATCAGACCATCAATTTTCATGCTTTCTCTCACACAGTGTACTCTGAGGGACTACTCTGAAAATATCCTCAAATCCCTGTATCCCCAAATCTCATTCAGTTCTTTCCTTCTACACAAAACACAAGCAAGTTTCTCAAACAAAAGCATGTATACAGCTACCTTTAGTCCTGGTCCATCATTTCTTCCTGCTGTAATGGTATCTATATCACAAAATAATTAAACTTTATAAACAGTCTTTCAGTTAAAAAGAAAGGGGGCGGGGCCTGACTCACTTCCCATGAAAGTCACTAGGTAGAGATTTGCCTCCTTCATGGGATTTTCAGAGAGAAAATTCCTCCTCCTTTAACTTTCAGAAATAGATGCTACTACAAATTATCATTACATGTATTATACTAGCACCCTCATACATCCAAGAAGTCTGTTGTACCACGGGTCATATACTGCCATACACTAACAGGCAATTTCAGTCCCAAATGTCTTCACATCTTATAGGGAAAACCGAAACCAGCAGCAGAAACAAGCACAGACAACAAAAGTGAATTTTGCTTAAGGCCCTGTGGTATACTCCTTACCACTCTGCACCAACATTTGTCAAGCCTTGACACATGAGCTGCCAGCAGCACATTGACATTTTGAAGGAATCACACTTTGCACCCTCCGCCTCCTTCTCCTGCTAGCAGCAAAGTCCACTGTACCCTGTGTCTCCCATGTCTACTTCACCCAGTACTACAGAAAACTCTCTGAGGTTTTCACAAAGTTCGTAAGGGGTTCCTCTGAAAACTGCACACATATAAATTAAAATCTCACTTTTCCTTTCCACAATATTTTCACCTGAAGGGCCTCCTCAGCTCCAGCTGTGAGCCTCCACGTAGTCCTTTCAGCTCTCACTGGGGCTAACTGAAGCAACAGGGTCTGTTAAAACCCTGGTTTAACATTCTGAGGCCCATCATTTGATGGGATTTCCTCACTGGTGAATGGAAACAGTGCAGCTTTGGAGAAGTGCCATGGGTTTAAAAACTAATTGAAGGTTCTTAATTGAAATGCACGAAGACAACATATTCATTCATCCATACATACTTTACCATAAAAAATAACTGCTCATGGAATGAATTTATGGCACTTTTTTTACATTTTGCATGTTGGAGAAACATGGAGGAAAAAAAAAATCTCTGTAGCATAGGAAAATATAACTGCCTATCTAGAATCTATTAGTGCAAGTTCAGCTTCAGATAATCTCATTATCTTCAGAATACAGGAAGACATATATTACACATTTCATTCTGTTTTGCATAATCAAATTGTAGATGTTTTCCACTCTGTGTGTATGTGTTCTTTAACATGCTTGCGGCTTTCACAAAGTTTAAAAGTTTCCTAATTTGGAAGTGTCTTTTAATGGTTGTGGTTGGGGTGAAATTCCACCACCTCTGCGTGGTTGGAAGATCAGATTGGGAGCCATTAATAACATGAAATATGCTGAAGGAGTGACTATAAACAGGTAAGAAAGGCAATGGCTGTTCATTCAAATCTCCATTTTACAGCCGCAGAAGGGAGGAACAGATTGATGCTGAAAGCTTCAGGATCAGAAGGGAAGTCAGTGGAAAGGGTAATCCTCCCCTGTCTGTGTACACTGAATTCCAATACATTGCCTCGTAATTCTTGTTATTTAGTATGAGGTTGAAGAGAACTGCTTTCATGCTGGGAATGCCTCCAAGCACCATTGCAAGCTTTACCAGTTCCGACCCTCACACTGCCCTGTCCTGTGTTTTGCGGTTGGTATCTACAGGAAACATTTTGTCTGTGGCTTAAAGGCAGCAGCTCACATGTTTCCTCTTTTTGACTAATTCCGCTTTTTGTTAAGGTGGATTTCCTTAAGATTCTGGTGGGTATTAGCTGGTATTAGTTACAGTGCTGACTGGGGGGAAAAAGAGAAAAAGAAAGAAAAAGAAACCATGCATGCATATGGAAAAACTGAATTGATTTCAGGGGAAAATCTCCTGATGTTGTAATCTCTTGCTAAGTTACCTTATAAATTAGTGTCTCTTATTTTGTGCTTTGTTGGTAGCATTGATTCTAAAAAAGGAATTGGAGTCCTGTTTTTTCTGTGTCCCCAAGAGCACACTTTGAAGACATCTTGTCAGAGTCAGCTACCTGTAAATGCTCTTAGCAGATTTTAATGGATAATACTGAACACCAAATGGCAAACTTGATTCTTTGACTACTGAAAAATAAATGAGTACATTAAAATCTTCTGGAAAAGAATTTGGGTTAAATGCAATGGCGAGTGGTTTGGTTAGTTGATTAGTTTCATTTGGCATGGAAGATGGTTTAGCTGAGGTGAATTTTTTTGGCTTTGCAAACATGAAGTCTATGGTACGTGAAAATATTTCTTATAATCTAATTTATGTTGGATTATTCTAACAGATGCACATTTGCAATGTGGCACTTCCAGAAGTATGAAGCTTAAAAATTGGAACAGAGGATTATGAAGTTGTTATGAAAATGGATAAAAATATCAATAAAGTCCTTCATAAATAGATGCAAGTTTGGAAAGCCAAAGGTGTCAAAAAGCAAAAAAAATGTGAAATGTGTTCACTAAAGTTCTAATCCCAAATACCATAGGGAAAAGTTTCAGGGCACTCAATGTCTGGCAGCAGCTACAAATGCTGGAGAAACTAATTAGTATAAGAAGAAGCCACTCTGCTGCACCCCCAGAACTGCCTGCCCTGACAGCAGTGTAGTTTCAGCTGTTTCCTCATCATCCTGCAGCTTTCCTGATCTGTTTCTGCCAGGGATGTGCTTAGACAGTTGCTGATTTTAAAACTGTTGATGTTTTGCCTCATGCCTCAGTTTTTCTGACTATAATACGAGGATAACAAAGTTAATTTCCCTAATTGCTAATTTCCTGCTTATTTGCCTTGAAATCTTCAGGAAGTAAGCACTGTTAGAGTTCAGTGTTATTATTTCTGCACTGAATACATGAGGACAGCACTTTGCTATGCATCATATTATTCACTGTTTCACTATCTATAACATGTATAAAGCCAAGCAATACAACTTTCATTTCTGATATAAAGAACACAGAGTTGACCCTAAGTATTTATTATTAGATGTTGTTACTAGCAATAGCATCTCAATTTGGGAGAGATGAAAAAAATGTTTTCTTGAAATAAATTTCAAATATATTTGAGATTTTGTTTGCTTGAATAGAATTTAATTTCAATTTTAATGGGTTTTTTTAACTTTTGAAAGATAAACAGCTGTCTAATCTGAGTCATGTGCTTAAGCACTTTGCCCAGTAAAACGGTAAGCATGTATTTAAATGTTTTCCTGAAATGTGGCCTCCAATTTTTCCATAAGACCTACATGTGACCTCATTTTTTTCACAAGATTGAGGGTTTTTTCTTTTCTTTTTTTTTTTTAATTTCATGTATCTTAAATTTCATTTTAAACTGTATCCCTCTTAACAGGGAATTCAACTATTTCTTCCTCTTTCTCGCAAAGTGAGTTTGTTGCATTCTCTGCCATAAAGCAAATGACAAGCTTGACTCTAAGCCACAGAACAGTGAATTCAGTTCAATACTAAAAATTAGCCAGAGGTATCTTGGACAGCATGGTCAAATAAAAGCTGTGCTCAAAGAAATCCCAGTCCTCCTAATTTCAGGACTTTGATAGGGTCTTTGCTCTCAAAGGCTCAGATAAATAAATAAACGAGGCCAAAGAATTGATTTGAAATATTAATTAAAATGCAAATTAAATCCAGATTGCATGGTCTTTAAAAAGTGCTCTCTGAAGTCTCCATGAATACAAAGCATGTGACAAGCTACTGTTTTAAGAGATCGGCATAAACATACATTGTTGAAAAACTACTTGACTTGAAAATAACCTTACCAACACTAGGAACTGCAAATAACAAGAGAAAACCTTTAACAGCAACAGCTTTTGTTGCCAATAACACTGTTTGGCCAGCCTTTGCACCACAGTGGGAGGGAAGGCAATTAGATTTGCACGTGTATCCCTTGGCCCATCACTCCTGCCCATCTGTGGAGGTGGCTGGATGCCGGCTCACGAGGTGGCATGGCAGCTCCTGAGGGATGCGGCATGCCAAGGTGAGCTGGCTCCATGAGAGCTGGCAGTGTGGAATTACCACCAGCCAAGGAGGCTGGACAATCCACCTCCCTGGCACCACTGCTGTAGCATATACAATGAGGCCAGCCATCCTCTGGAATTAAAGATTTCTTGCAATCCGAAGTAACGGATCACAAAAAACACCTAATTCTTCCCTTTGTCGGTGCAAAGGTGTTCTGTATGAGGTACTCTCTCTCTGAGTTAGCCAGCCTTGCTTAAAATGCATCCTGGCTTTAACAAGTGCCTTTTTCTGCTAAAACCATCTTTGCACCATGATTCAATGCTGCAGATGAACTGCTATAAGAGAAAGACAGATCAAATAAGGGCCTTAAACAGAGACTAACCCAGGCATATGGATATCCTCTCTCCTAGCATCGCCTTAATGTAAAATGATTCTGTCAATGGATTACAATCTCTTTACTTTTCTGCTAAGTTCCCCCCACTCTGAAAAGCAAGCCTTGTGTCTGCTGGGAAAAGGTCTACTGTACTTCGACCAATAGGCTTTTCACAGTTTTACTAGGCAACTATTTCTGACCCTCTGCCAAGCAACATAACCTTGTTAACCAGCCCCAGGAACGGGCCATGTCATGGACAGAACTCCACTGAAATGGACTATGGCCAAGTCACACCACTGAGTGGCACAATCTCAAAGCTCTTTATGAGGAAGATAAATTATATTCAGGATACATTATAAAGAAGGAATCTAAGTAACTCACCACAGCAGACTGTCTGGAAGGAAGCTTGCACAGCAAGAGCATCATGAAAGATCCATAAGAGGTAGAAAGATTCTGCCTTAAGAGCTTAAGTGAAGCCATAGTAAAGAATGCATAGGGCCACATGCTGAATGACAAAGCTAATAATGAATGAGAAATATCTGCATGTCCTCTGAGCCTCACCCATCCTGCTTGCCAATCAGGCGAGTGCTCAGAGAAAGAAGAGAATGTGACTATAGGTAAGAAAAACCTATCAAAATGAAAGAGTACCAAGAACTGAGTTAAGGTTACAAGGCTGTCCTGCTCTGGCATTTCCTAATATCTGAATGGAGGACTTTGTAATAAAAAAAAAAAAAAAAGATTATGTGAGCTTGAGGTGTAGCAATTAATACATGAAATTTAAACTGCCCTGCTAGGGATTGCTTCTAAGAACACAAGAGTAATACAATTTAGCTTCTGTACCTGAAAGAGTCCATCTCCCTGTCAGCCATTGAAACCACCAATGTCCTTTGCCATGTCTTCATGGCACTACCAAGTACTGAGGGATTTTCAGTCTCAGTGAGTTTGGAAATCAGTGAGTGATCCAGTGCATCTTCATGGTACAGTGCAGTGACATGCACAAACACTACCAGATGTCTGAAAATACAACCTAGCTGTAAGCTGCACCAGGCCTAATTAATGCTGTTGAAAGATCTGGCTCAGTGGACAACACTGTCTAGATTTGATGCTCTTCCTTTTAATTTCTGAGCAGATTTGGTTAAAACAAAGTCAGGTATCTTGGCACAGAAATGCCCTTTGTTTTCAGAGCCATCAGCCTTTAAAGGATTTTTTTTTTTTACTTAATTGAAAATAAAATTTCCCCAGAGTGCTGGAGTTTGCTCTTAATGCATGTGCATAGCTCTAATTAATGCTAATTATTTGCATTCATCAAGGGGAGAAGCATATTACTTCAGGTGCCTACTTGGGATATGTTACTTTAGCCCTTCATGTGACACCCAAGTGATACACTCAACAAGAAAGATGCAGCTGCCTCAAAAAACAAGTGTCTAGTGCCTAAAAATAATCCAGATCAGGTGTAGGACAGAAGGTACTACACCACAAATAGTACTGCCAGGCTTCCAGCACCACACAAAGTCTGATTAACAGAGCCTGCAAAACAGCAGCACAGAGATCACTGATAGTTCATTTTCCCTCTGCACATTTGGGCATCATCAGGTGCTTATACAGTGTTTAGCCAAATGGGCTTGAGCCTCAGAACCACACTGCCTTAGCACAAATAATAAACAAGCACTGGCCAAGCTGGGACCACACAATAGGTCAGCGCTAGATCCAGAAACAAACCCCAGATCTCTGGAGATGTAAGCTCAATTTTTTTCTACCAAGCTACACTTCATTTTGTGGCAGGGCTGAAGTCTCTGAAGGATGTCTCTTCCAGAGCATCACTGAGATAATAAGGCAGGACAGATTCATGCCAGTTGAGGAGTCTGGACCATTCTCTTTCACTGTAAATAAACTGCAAAACCTGGACATCTTCCATACTCTTCCCCACACATGCAAGTTCATCCAAATTCATCAACCTTGCCAGCATCTTTCTAGATGGTTACCCTTTAACTAGGGCTTTATTGGATAACTGTAACTCAATTTGCTGCAGCTGTGTGACCCTGATTTGCTTTTGGAGTGGAGTAAGCTGTGGGGGGAAGAGCCAAGTGGGAGCCCACCTGCTAGGCAGCCAGTGCAGTTAGAAAAGACCAGTCTGAATGAGCAAAATCTGGCAGGTGGCAAAGATGTGCTGTTTATTTTTCCTAATGACAAAATTAGCACATTGATAATAATCAAACAGAGCTGTGTGCAATGGGGGTTTATTTAATTAACAAATGTCCTTTTGCAGGTATAAGCAGGACACAGGCACTGTGCTCATTCATGCAAGCTGTTGCTCATGTGCCTGGAAAGCTCATATGCAAACTGCCTTTGGCTTCTTTTGTCTGGGTTTGTTCTGGGAAGGAGGTGGTTCATGCTTGCCTTTTTTAATCATGTATTCTCTTTCTGCAGAATGTTATATTCTTGCTCACATCCAAGAACACAGATCACATCTAATAGAATAGATTGCCTTGAAAGGTGTAATGGAAAAGGCTTTCTTTCAGTATGAGCTCACCAAGCGTCATGTTGGGAATATCCCTCCTGTTACTCTTAACTATAGTACATCTTTGTATCTTACAACTGCCTGATTGGAACTGGCTTTTTCTTAATAACAGTTACCTATGGTTTTAATATTTAATAGTTATAAACATCCTACTCCTTGACTACTTTTATGTAATACAGCAGCTTCACAGGCACGATAATGCTTTTTGCTAGCATCCAGTTCTAGGGACTCTACAAGTAGTAGAAATTAATAGATTCCTTCTATTGGGTAGAGACAATCTGTACAGGATAGTCTTCTTGATGTCTCTGCTTCAACCCATAAGAGCCGAATTATTCATCCATATATGGTTCTGATTTACCAAGCAATCCTATCACAAGACAAAATTATCTGTATTCAATTAATTGAAGGCCAAGTCCCAAAACCGCAGGTTTTTTTGCAGTATTACTCCTGCTATTACAGTATTGCCCCTTCCTTTCTGTGAGTTTTCTAAAGATTCAGAATGGAGAGTCTCTAGACTAAAGTAGCTTTTCTGGTGCAGATTATATCACCATACATTGTACAAGTACCAAAAGGCCATGTGTCATTTCAGTAGCAGTGATATAACCATTCTTTTGTGGGTTTATATTTTGCATTGAAGGACTTAGTGCAGCTGGCTAGAGTTGCATCAACCTGTCTGTGCCATATTTCTAAGAGGGAAGTTGGTTACCAGACATGTAGCAGAAAAGATTTTTCTGTTGTATACTGTCCTTCAGAAGGAAGGTAGGTGAAGAACAGCAGTAGACACTTCATACAAAAGTCAGTTCAAACAGTAGCAGATGTTTTCAATTTACCCCTGCTCAAGGGACTTCCAAGTATCAGAGTAAACTTTCTTACATTAGAATCATAAATTTCTAACTCCGAAAGCTTCCATTTAAAAAGACTAGGTGGAGAAGGCTCAAGATGTGAAATGCAGAGTTATCTTTTACTTATTAGTGATCTTCTCTAAGGAGAGGTCCTAAAGTAGAACTTGCCAAATTTGCCACCAATTTCTCTGACAGTGAAGGATATACAAGTGTTAAATTTTCAGTCATTCTTTTATGGAGATAAGGTCCAGATGTTAAGTAAAAGCTCTCATTTCTTCAGATATTGTGGCTGGGTTTGAAGCAAAGTTTTAGATTTCCCTTGCTTCAACTTTAAATTTTCCCCATTCTGTTTTGTTATTTTTATCAGTACTCAAATCTATTCTAGGCAAGTCCAGACAGCCATAAATAGCCCCAAATGTTTCCAAGGTAGTCAGTGTGATGTAATCAGTAGCTAACAACATAGTAGAAATGTAACATTTTAATAGTCCTTCAGTAAGGACGGTTGATAACCTAAGCTTGGATTTCTCTAACTAGTTTGGCTAATTTTGAGTAGGTAAAAGGCGGAAGCAGATTTAAGAGAAGAAATAGAGTGGATCTTAGTCATATATCAGCTCAGGGAGAAGGATGTTCATCCTAGGGGTTCCAGTGGTTTTTGAAAAGGCTTGTGGGATTGTAGGACACCTAGCATGGCAATCATGATTAGGATGGAGTGCCTGATAAATACAGGCACAAACTTGTGATTCAGTAGTGCAGTCATCAAGTACCTTCATGATGCTGTGACAGAGACACAGTCAATAAGATGAGCTAGTTAGGAGTGCAACAGGAAGGCAGAGGAGGATGTGACTAGATCAGTATTGCAAACAAGAAATATAACTATTAATTAAAGAGATTAAAGAACTGCAGGTGAAAGACTGAAAAAAGGGATTATAATCATCCAGATGCATGTGACAGGATTGTACTGGAGAACTGTAGAGTGGGATCTTGAGAAGTCTGGACAGTAGATGAAAATGTAGGACCAAAGAGTTTTCTCATGTAGAGCCAGAGTAACTTTGAAGCCAGCCTTTGTGATAACAAAAAAGACTAAAGTGCTGAAGTCCAAAAAGAGGTTGAGTCTGGATGTGAGAAGTCAAGAACATGGGGCAGATATGGGACTGAATGGAGAGCAGGGCTTCAGGAACAGGGGGTGTGGCTGAAGACAATAGAAACAAAAGCGGAGTTAATTCTCAAAATTAGTAGAGAAGTGCCTTTTATTACGGAGACTAAAGACAAAGAAGAGGACCTTTAAGGATGGAGTCAGTAATAAAGAATAGGAAAAGGACATGGAGGAGAAAACTTCTAAAAATGATAATGCAATTAGAGATGATGGCATAATAAGCACTGAAGTAATAAAATCAGTCTTTGCTGCCTTTGGAGATGAAGGAAATGTTGCTGAGTCTGGAGAGAGCTACTTTTTATATTATGTGGATTTTAAAAAAACACCTGCAATGGGTAATATGTCCATTATCAGCAATCAAGCTTGCGGCAAAGGAATAGGAAAGAGAAGGAAAGAAGAGAGGTCCAAAATTGTGTATTTAAGCAATTTTTTTGTTCTATTTCTTGTGGAAGAGACTCTGTAATAAAAGCCTGGAATTACACATGTATATATACACGTTTATAACTTTTAATGTTCTAAAGCACTGAATATTGTAAATGCTCCTAGAGATGGATATCATGGGCTTTGTTTAAGGCATAATCTCTATTGCTTTTGAGTTTATGGAGCAAAAAAAGCTGTTGAAATTGAGTGAAAGCTGCAGTCAGAGTCTTTAATCAATCTCTAAAGCTGTTTATTATGACTATAGTATAAAGCAATAGAGATTAATGTTGGTTTCTATAAATCACAGCAAAAAAACATCTTCTCTTTCACTGCCAGAAGTGTAAATATCTTCCTTCTTTTTTCACAGTTTACTGTAAGATGCTAGCTGCAGAGGTCCTCCAGGGGAAAAGAACACAAGCCCAGCATCATATGTTTTTAAAACAACTGAAATTAAAAGTAACTTGTATATTTATTTACAAAACTGGAGACTGCTGGAAGTTTTAGGCACCTAATTCCTCCTACTGAGCAGCTTTGAAAATCTCAGCCCATCTGCAGAAGAAAGTTACCAATTAACTGCAGCCACCACTGGGGTGAGGAACCAGGCACACAGCAGACAGCAAATTGACTTTCCAGTCCACATCCCACAGGTTCCAGACAGTGAATCCAATAGACATATCACCATTTTCTTTGCTTATGAAAGTAGCAGTTGGGTGTCTCTTAAGAGTACCTTTTTTGGTTTTGTGGGTTGGTTGGTTGGTTGTTTTTGCTTGTTTGGTTGGTTTTCTGTTTTGGTTTGGTGTGTTTTGTTTTTGTTTTGATGTTGTTGTTTGGTGATTTGTTTTTTGTTTGTTTGGGGGTTTTGGGGGTGGGGGTTCTTTTTTTCTGATGGAAAGGGAAACAATAAAGTACGAGTGAGTCACAAAGTGGCAAAAGAAATTGTAAACAATTCCAAGGGAATATTCAAAAAAGATCTAAATTAATGTGGCTCCAATCCCGCTTTACATTCACTTAAGGCCTTATACTGTAAGAAATTGATTTAAAGCAAAGAGAACAGAAAACCATGGTATAGCTCGTGTTGCAAATCTAAGATGCCAATGAGAAAATATTAAGCAAAGTGGAAAACTGTTGCCATATAAAAGTACCCATGTAACATCTGTGCTTTTCCAACAGTCATTTCAGTCCTCCTCTCTCATCATAAGCTGTTAGTCAAACACCTCTATCAATGTCTCACAAGAAAACTGCAATAGCTGCCCTTTTATTCGTGACCTGAACCCTATGAGATGCCATGCATCTTATGCATCTCTGCAAACTACCTACCTAGAGAGAGATCCTGACTTTGTAATTAGGTGGCCAAGTCCTCATGTACCAACCAACAGACGCTTTGTCCTCCAGGAGGAAAGTCACAGTGTCTAAGCTAGGCTGCTCCTCTAAATAACTCTGGAAGAATGTCTCTATACACACTAACTCTAGAGGGAGTTAATGGGAACCAGTCCCTCTTGGGCTAGGCACTTAAAATTTCTAGGGCACTTAAGGACAAATGCTGTGAATGCATAGCAGTGGGCACACAGTCCAATCTTAAGGGGTCCTTAAGGAATATATTCCTTAAGGAATTTATCTAAAAAGTAGGGACCAGTGTTAGTCAAAATACTGCATTGCAACAAAGAGAAGTGTGCCTTCAGAGAAATAGTGTCCTACCTGAGGACTCCACATACCAGCTTGAACTTTGTAAAAGGCCGTGGTAGGTTGAAGAAGTACACAAATCCTAATATTTTAGAAAAATATTCAGAAAAGTATCATCACACTGAAATCTGTCTCACAAGATGCTTCCAGGAAAATTTACAAACTTCCCTTTGAAGTTGTGCATAGGCTGAGAGTAGGAAACACATATTTGAATGTTCATCTTGTTTCCCAGTTTCAAAGGCAGAATAGTGAAGTAAGACTCTGTCGTTGCATTTGGAGGAGGTTCCTACAAATCCCCTACTGAATAATTTTTTTTGTTAGCATTCCTGTTAAATAGTTGAGAACTTTCAATGGAATTGTCCTTGGGATGCAACACCAAGGGAAATACATGGATTAAAATTCAGTTTCAGGACATCTTAGAACTATGGCATAATGCTTTACTAGGTCCTACATTAAACTGCAAAGCAATGATAAAGTGATTGCTTACTGACTTTTGATAAAAACTTTCAAAGAAAGACCATTTTAATTCCAACAGTATTTAATAAATGCTAAGCTACTAGCTTCAGTTTAGTTAATTAAACTTAAGGAACATGGTAGTGGATAAAAGTTCATTAAATAGGTACAGGCTGACAGTGAATTGGAATACTAATTGAGCTTTTATGTGCAACAAAAGAGATACAAATGGAAATACACTGTTATTCTAGTGAATGCCTCACATAAAAGGCCCCAGTGGAGCAGAGAATGCATGAAGGAAATTGGATTGTAAAATCTCTGAGATAAAGATCTGTTCTATGAAACACGATGCCCCATTGCTTGCTTTTCTATTTTGAGAAGATTCTTTTAATAATGCCGACAAATGATGCAGTGACTGCTGTAGGTGCATTTGAAAGGTTCCCAGCTAGATTTGGAAATGAGGCAGTTAGATTCAGGGCTTTCAAAATACAAGGGGATGTGATGGGACCTTTATTTATTTAATGGTATGTTTGAGTGTCACTGACTTAAACAGCACGAAAACTGTGGATTAGAAAGAGACACATATTCCAATGTTGTTCTTAAGCATTTAAAGTGTAGTGGTTATTTGGTTTGGAAAAACTTTCCTTAATTCAGTATGTAGCATAACCTTGAAATGCATGTGACCTATTGAATCTTAGAGAAGGAATGGGCTGAGTTGAAATAAATATACAAATAGTTGTTTCTGAAGTCTGGAGGATACAACTGAATCATGCACTTCTCCCTGCTTTTCTCCCTTCAGTAACAGTAACTGACCATGTATTGGAGGAGATGCCTTGTATCTCCAAGCCAGCTTCTGAGGTGCTCTTTGGGACTGCAGCTGACTTTTCACTTAAAGTAGCAGTGATACTAACATACTTTCTTGAAATGCCAGGAAGAAAGTATGAGTACATTTCCCACACCATTTGGACACCAGCTTAACAAGGAGTATTAACAGCCACTGAAGAAAGTTGTGGAATAGCAAAGGGAAAATTGTTAAGAATCTACAAAGAAAAATGCTGAATTTCAGGGCATTTTTATCTACCTGAAGCAAATGTTCATTGTAGGGCAAATAATCACTTTAAAATGTACTTTATTTTAAGTTTCTTTTAAGCCAGACCTGTTCATATATTAAACTCCATATATAATTATCCAAATATTGTTATGTGGTCAAATCAGATGTAATTTGAACTGCTCCCAGAGTTCACTGTGCCCAGACAGTGCAGTCTCTATGCATGTAAATTACCATTAAAAAGTCCATCGATCTATTTGGGTTTTTTCAGATATTTTATAAGATAATTTTGGCTGTACAGGGCCATCTCGAGACAGCCTAATTCCATCAATGTCCCTGTGTCTTCAGTGGTGTCTGGCCTGGAGAAACCATTAGGAACTGGTAAGATTTCAAATTAATGGGAAATGTTTATAAATGTAGGGAGTGTACTGCCCTAGAGTGGATTCCCTGGGGAAGAGGAGGGAGCACTCATTATTAAAGGTTTTTAGAAGCAGCTGGTAGGAACGCTATAAGTATAGGCCCTGGCTTTGAGAGGGGGAGGAACCTTTGGGGTACCTTTCAGCCTCATGAGATTATCATTACACAGTCACAGTGTTTTCTGCCAAAATAGCTTCAGGGTACCTCACGATATAGACAAAATTAAATTCAGGTGTGAACATGAATCCTGCCAAGTTCAATTTAAAGTACATGTAGATTTGGTATTCTTGTGATAATAAACCCAAATAATTAGACATATTTCTAATTATTTACATGGTTTTATAGATTATTCTTAGACTTTCATGTCATATAGGAACAGCCATCAAACATTCAACTGGTTTTGATCCAAAGATTCAAAAATTAAAAATTTTTCTTTTGTTTCAACTGTGCATCAACATGGTAGAAATGTAGGGAGACTCTCATGACACTAGATAGTGCAAGACATGAGCTCTCATCTGCCATGTGTGAACTGAAAACCTTACCCAGGTTGTGCATTGACCCATGAGCTTCTCATGGAAACCAAGAATGCCCTCAGTCTTCAACCTGTGCTAGTCACAGATGGTGGGCTCAAGAGCAATCAAAAAAAAAAAACGGTGTAGACATTGTCAGGTGTCATTAATTTGTATGGTTTATCTGCAAAGATAAATTCATGTGTTTGGGTTTTGTCTGGTTGTCTCTAGCCTTTTCAGTTTAGTGAAATGCCTTGATCTTTCCATCTTTTCTAGGTAGTGATACACACCTGAGTGAGATTAATTTACCTGTAATAACAATCTACACAAAGGAGAAAGGAAAGAAGGAAAATGGATACCAGTATGCTCTGAAGCTGTTAATTTCCATCACTTGGTAAAAACCAACTACTACAGGCACAGCCTCAATTGAGCTGTGAAGGTTATTTTATTTCTTCATGTTCTGCTGATGGTTTACCATCTGTTGTCCTGATAACAATACTAAAGGGAGTATTCACACCTCTAAAATGCCCTCTGGTAGCACATCTCTCCCCAGGTGTTTCTCCAGTATTGCTCTTTCCTCTCTCCCACACTATAAGTTAAGTTTCTTCCATTTACCTTGATACTCCTGACGTCTTTTTAATTGTATTTATTTTCACCTCACTGGAAGTCATACAACCTCTGGATGTGATCTTACCAGCTCCCTGAGGAAAGTATTCCTGTTACTGCCTATTGAAGAGTTTCTCCTCTCTCTTCTCCAAAGCAGCCAGTCATGATTAGAGACAACACAGAATTAGGTGGACCACTGCTTTGATCCAGCAGGCAATTCCTTTTTGAAGCAATTTAAGTTGGCTTTGGGCAGTGACTAAAAGAGGCACCCCATGAGAAAATCTGAGGTGTTGCAAGAAGCCTTATTTGATACAGAATGGGTTTCTTTCTGAATCAGTAATGTCCAAACAAATTCACATTATTTTGCTGCTTCAAAAGCATGCAACTATAAGAGGAACTCATATCCCTGCCAACAACAGACATTCTACTTCACTGTATTGTTGTGTTTGAGATTAGGCTTACAGTGTGTTTGGGGCTTAATGCCTCAAATGGGGTATACTGATTGCTGCATAGCATGATGTTGTCTTTGCTGCTATCACCCTTTCTTTCTGGGTTATATGCTGTTTTCCCCAGCTCCTTTTTAATGGAAACTTTTTCATCACCTCAGATCATCTGAGGGCTAAGAGACACACCTAGGGCTCTGGAGTAGAAAGTGTCTATCCATTTCCAAGTCTGTCACTTAACACCAGTTGCAGTCATTTCCCTTTGGATTTGTAGTGGGTTTTGTGCAGCTCCATCCTGCCCCTTGCCTGCAGTCACTCAAGCTTAGCTGAGCTTTGTGCATTTTTCTCTGCTCAGCTAGTCCAAAGGAATTTGAGTGAGATCTCTAAAAGCCTAGTTTGTTTTTTTGTGGCAAGGCTGTGTGAAAACAACAGTGCCCACAAAAAAGAACAGAATAAATGATTAAAAGTTACAGCCATCAGTCCAAGAGTTTTATCTTATAAATAAAGTCTTTTACTAGCTTCAATGGAGGCAGGATCAAGCTATTAAAGTGCGTAAATGGATACACACTAAAAGCAAGTAAAATGATCCTTTAGTTTTGTTGAGGTAAAAATAAGGCAAAAAGAAAAAAGTCAGGGTTTCAGGAGTGCTATTTTTATAAAAATTGATTGTAGAGAATGAGAGAGTTGATATGAGTAATTAGCTCACATTTCGCCTAGATCAGAAAAATGATGAATAGTTTCTCTTCTTTTACACATCTTTTGCCCTGAGTTTACAGGGAAGCTTTATAAACAGCCTTCTGTAGTCCCTTCCTGAGACAGGCTCTGCACAGGGCGCTGCCCACATCATAGGTTTTGGGAGATGTGGGGGTTTTGTGAACTGCTGCAGGCAGCAGTGTCTGGATTCAATTTGAAAAGGCCAGTGAGGTTTCTGGTTAATTATTATTTTTCTGGATTTTTTTTCCCCATCAGAGAAATGCAACTGCCAAAGTGAGTTATGCTAATCTCCCATCTCACCCTTTTACCCTTCTTTTGACCATGTAGTGACACCATCTCTGCTGAGAAATTTGGAAAGAAGTCAAGTAACTAATGAATGCACCAGGCTGCTCCTTTAGAGGACTCTGCATCTGAGCTGGGAGTTATTAACTCCTTTGGCAGCCCATCATTTAATTTACCTGCTACTGACCCTTTTTGTGCATCCAGAGGATAATCCAGTCCACAAGAGCCCTTCTATAGCTGGCGTGCAGAAGATCATTGCCCTATTCCCAATTTATCTAATGTAATCACTTCATTGTCTGCCTATAAGAGCTCTATCCCATCAAGAAGCTTTGGAATAATGTAGAGACATTACAGATTAGAATTTATCGGTTCTGAAGTTCATAAATTTAATGAAAATCATGATTCTCCAAAGGAACTTAATCTTCATTTGCTCTGTCAGAGGAGGTGTCAAGAATTAGTTTGTGATTCATTAACCCATTGACTACTGCTACTTTTTCCATATTAATCTCTTCAGGAACAGGAAAGATGCCTTGTTTACATTTAACATAGAGTGCCTTCTCCTAGCTTCTTCTGTATTGGAGACACCAACTGATGATTTCTGGTTGTAAATGGAGAATGATTTTTTAGACTGTCTCTCGTGTGTTTATTTAAATTCATCAGACAGGCACCAGCATAGTCAATTCCAAAATTCTTGCTGACTTCAGTGGGATGTGGACCAGGACTTTCATGAGCACAGCAGCACAGCTCACATAGAGGCACTCCTATCCAAGAATGATAATAATGGAATATACATGTCTGAAGTTTATGTGTTCAGTGATACCCTAAGGTAATAGCTTATAGATATATATATACATAAACATACACACATACTCATGTAAAATATCCTGAGACACCAAGAAATAATTTTTCCATCTCCACATGATCACTGTCTATTTTTTCATTTTCACTGCAGAGTGGCCGAAAGGTTTCTGCCCTGTGACTGGGGAGATCTGAGTTATAACCTCAGGCCCACTGAGTCAGTCATATCATCACTCTCTGCATTGGCTTCCCAGTGGATAAATCAGATTTCTTTTTCAAACACTTCAAAATTTCATTATTAAAAGTTCTGTCTAACAGCAAGGGGCTGATCTTATTTTTGTTATTTGTTCCTGCTACCCCAAGTGTAGAAAGTGAATCTGATTTAGTTTATTGCCAGAAGTTCAGGACCTCCAGCAAGCACATTTCTTATTGGTACCCTAGTGTTGTACTCATCCCTAATTCTGGTATGAACCATTCCAGTGAAGAAAAGAGGGTTTGTAGCTAAGTAACACTGTCACGAGTGCACAGTGCACAGTTAAGCTACAGTGAACCTGTAGGCAAATGAAGATGCCCACGGTCAAGTCTTCTATACCCATAATGACATGTTCCCAAGATAACTGTGTTCCACCACAAAATTAATTAGAATACTGTATTTCACAAATCAAATATTTCCCATTATGGATGCCTGCTAGTTTTTCCAACTGATAAAACTTTCTGATGAATGCCACATTCTTTTGGACACAGAGAAAAATCCATAAGCAAAAGAAGAAAAAGAAAACCAAAAAACAACCCCATACAGCAAGTGTAGAGAAGAACTGCAAAGTCTGTGATATTTCTTCCAGAAGTGCTGTATTTGACACTGTTTGGTTTTTGTTGTTTTTTTTGGTTTTTTTTTAAGAAAAAGATAAATCACACAAGCAGAGTGACTGTGTGATGGTTGTTCAGATCTGATCTGGAGAACACAGAAGTAAATGCAATCCTGCATTGATTTTAAGAATCTTTAATGCACACCTTTAATCTCCACTTACCCCTTCTCAGCTCCCAAGGCTTTTTTCCCAGCAATGATGTAAATAATGCAATGCAAAGCTTGTCTTCGACTCTCCTTTGTCCTGAATTTATTTGACATCCAACAATGCTCCTTCATCTCATGTCATGAAAAGCAACTGTATTTAGACTCCACTGTCAGGACAACCTACGTTTTTGGAGACGAAACAGAGTATCTGTGGGAATATCACAGCCAGAGTCATCCAGGTTTTAGTGACTCACCCCACAGACTCATTGTCAGCTGTGACAGTGCTACTGCTGAAAGCCCCTGCACACAAGCAACTCACAGTATGACATACTACTTAGGCTTGGGCATGACTTCAAGCAGCAGCAAGGGATTGTTCTGCTTCTTGACAATGTAAAACGGGTCTGTTGTTTGCAGCATGAACAGAACTGGAATAGATAGAAGGGCATCCAGTCTCCTCCTTAGGAAAGCACATCCAAGGAAATGGCAACCATGCAACAAGAGATGTGACAAAAGGCCTCTTTCATTATTTCACTACTATTTTCAGCTGAACATCCTCTCACAGGACTGATCTTTCAGATTAAAACCACAACCAGAAAATAAGAAAAGCTAAATATGATTTTTATTCTTTAAAATAATAATAATAAAAAATAAAAAAATATAATAAAGTATCTCAAGTTACCAATCAATAGAGCAACTCCTTTATCTCTAGATTTTGACTGAATTAGCAAATATAGATGCTTGTGGGAGGGCCACACACTGTAGTGAGTCACTTAAGAATAATTAGACTACTTTCAGAATTTAACTTTTACTTCAGAAACTGACCCCAAAAATTCTCTTCTTAGGGAAGGGTACATGGTTCACTGCACTCTTTCTCACTCTCTTGTCTTCCCCCAGTCTCTCTACATACTTATATGGCCAATAGCCCTTAGCAATCTCCCCTAAAATTCTGCCTATAGCAAAGTTAAAATGCAGGCACAAAGCCCCAGGCTCTTTATACTTTTCGGCTTCAGTATTCTTCTAAATTGCTATGTCCTCAAAACAAGGAGTGAAAACAGCCAACAGTTTCAACCACTTCACATGCAGACTAACCACATGCTTCTGCCTTTACCTCTTCTAGAAAATATAATCTGCGCTCAATGAGTAGTTAAATTGAACTGTATAATCCATGCTGACAGTGTGCCCTCTACTTCTCAATATCAGGTTCAATAAAAAAAAATGTCTATGCATTTATTTCTCAGGTCCATGCAGGGACACAAGCAGAAATGTCTGGTAGAGCCATGATTTCAGTGATTCCAACAGCAGGAGATGGGGGATTAGGTGGTCAAGCTATTTATCAATCCCTTTGGGACTGGGAAGATCCAAAAAGCATCCCAAAGACTTGAGCACTTTCTGAACCTATTTCACTCAGCCCTGGTTAATGCTGCTGCCAGTGCTTGGGAAGGGATCCTATGTCTAAGGATGTTATAGGCATGAATAAACATCTAACAAAAGACTTATCACCAAGGATATATTCTTGAGAATATTATACAGGACACCAGAAGTGTCACAGGTGTCCTGGTTAATGCTGCATCATGCTGTGTAACTGGATGTACATTAATTGATAAAGTGACAGCATGTATGCTTAAGAAGTCATAGCATTACAGGTTTTTTATTCTTTTTCAGACAAGTTGTATTTGTCTGGCATCATGAGGGGCTTCCTGTGGTAGCTTGCCACCCCCAGGACTTTGAGACTCATTGTTTTATGCAATAACATCCCTTCACAGGACTCAGTGCAAAACAATTTAATGTTGAGGATTCAATGTCTAGGGAGTAGAAAATTATTATACTGCAAAGACAGGTTAGCCTTTGCCTATTTTGTGGAAGAAGGGTTGCAGAGATATGAGTTGCCTGAAGTTTTTGATTAGCAATGAGTGAGACTGAGAGCATAAAAAATACTCAACTTCAGAACTACAGCTGCACTAATTACTGTGACCATGGCTTTGTGCAAAAAATGTAGATCCAAGGGGCAAAAAGATATGGGCTTTTTGACTGCAGCCCCCGACCAAGGCTCAAGTTATTAACCCAGCATGATCTCAGAGCTGTAGTTCACTTTACCAGAGAATAGTTAACTGGTATTTGGAATGGAAATGGCAGACTATGTACAGTCTTTAAAGCATTTCTTATAGCCAAACACAATCATTTCAGTATTTCCATGAGATAACTATTCTTTCCTGAGGATTTTTCCAAACTCCAGAGAACCTCTGGAGAAAATAGTAACTGTACTGAAGTTAATCCAAGATTTTCTGAAAGCCCAGGTCCTGTAAGGCTGCATCAATAGCATTGGAAGAACATGTCATCAGTGTTTCGGTTCACATTTCCTTACAATGTCCTCCAAAAGCTGTCACACGTACCACACTGAATCTTGTGTTTCTCACCTGCCAAAGGTCACCAAGACTGAGAAGCAACTTAGCATAAGTCAAAAGGGAAAAGTGAAGATAAAACAGAGTTGATCTTAAACTGAAAATGCACAATGGAGTAGAGATAACTTATACTGGGAGAAAAGCCAAGTTTTAAGAATTACTCAGCATACTTAGGCCCACTATTTTCAACACGCACAATAATGGAGAGACTTGGTGGAAGCTTTGTGCATTCATCTTTTCTAGCAGAAATGCAGCCGAATGATGCTCATCTATGAGAAACACTTTAGCGATAATGTAATCATCCTGCCATTGTAGCTTACTACAGATCCCGTTGACCCAAAGGTCACTGTAATTCCCCAAGCACAGATAACCTAATGTTATTCCATGGCTGGAAAATCACATGTATATATATATATATATATATATATATAAAAATATAAAAGCCCTTTACTTACTGTAACAGTGAACTATAGTGATCTAAACAGGCGTTACTGCCTTTGCATAGGCAGCCTGACTTTGGAAAAACACATTAAATCACTGCTACTAAAGCTCTGAATAACAACTTATGGGAGTCCTCAAGAAAGTCCTATGACCATTTAAAATGAGTCAAGAACTGTGTGTACACCATTCTCCTTCTTGCAAGAAAAACTTTTACTTTATAAAAGTGGTTCAGTTGTTCAATATCCATTGTGTTTTCTTCATTAACTCCAAACTTTGTCTCATTTCATTTTTCCACCAAAGGGCAAAAATATATTGAGCTGTCAGTGATGTTATCTATGAAGAGAGGCTGCAGATTTCATATATTGAATCTAAGCTTTACAAATAGTCAAGTAATGGGAAAGCTTTTGCAATAACACGCAGGTAGAAATAAGCTTGCAAAAATCAAAGGGAATAGAAAAGTCTAAATTGTTTATGTAATCAGTTATACTCCCCTGAGTTGTTGATCTGTCTCTTCCTTTTGAATTTTCCTCTTGTATTTTCCAGAGTTGGTAAATCAGTATTTGAAAACAGCTGCAGAAAAGTAGTATCTCAGTTGCTTCATAGATATTCTCATCTAGTTCTCACCCATGTGAGAGAAAGCTCAAGTGTGCACACACCTGCACATACTCTTTGATCTAAGATTTGGTCATGGAAAAACTGAAGTAGGAACTGGCCAACAACATTAATTCTTTGAGGTCATAGAGAGTGAAATGATGTTTGCAGGAGAGATTGGGGCTTGGTCATTTAATTTTATTTTAAGCTGTTTCACAGGGGGTAACATGCAATGTGAAAAAAAAAAAGAAAGGAGGTATGGTTACAGATGGGCTAGGAGTGAAAAGAGATTGGAATCATTTCCATGACAATGGCAATTGAACAAGTTTGAGTGAGTGGGACAACTCTGACACCATTGTGGGGCATCCCAAAAGATTGGAGGAATCTCAAAAGATTTGAAAATGTACCTTTATGGAGGCACTGTCAAAAACAATCAAAAAGATAAAGAGGATTAAGAGGAACAAGAAGCCTGAAATGTGATCAGAAAGACATTTGAAACTTTGAAAATAGCCATTTTGACACAGTACAAGAGGAAAGACTGAATTTACAAAAATAAACCACTCAGATGGAAATAGCTGCATGGTGGTGAGATTAATGAGGGGCTCTGCAGAGAATGGTCCTTGAGTAAAATAATTCCTATAGTGAGATGACGAAGAGTCATAAGAGGGATTGAGGAGTACAGCATTGGAGATGCTGAACACAGTGAGAATGGGAGGACTAATAGACTAATAGGTGACTTTGGAGCCTATAGCACTTCTAATAACTTCAGATTATATAATAAATTATCATAATATATTAAATTTTATAAGTACAATAGACACTAAGAAGAACAGTTTTACTTAAGTCAATGCAACATATGTTCCTGTGTCAAGCAGGTGCTTTCCAAATTCCCTCCCATGTGTCTCCAAAAGAGTGCAAACAGATATATATATTACAGATCTGTCTGCCTAACTGTACGGAGAATCAATACAAAAATACACAAAATTTAATTTACTTATATGCCCCATGTATTTGTTTCACAAATAACCCCCCAGCAGTCTTGTCTTCTCTTTAATTCTCTTTCCTTTCTCTTAAATTTAATTCTCTCTGCAAAAGTTCAGCTCTAGATGATACGGATTTTTGTTTGCTTTCTTGTTTGTTTAGTGAAAAGTCATCCAAAACCTCTAGAGCATATCCCATTCTAATCTAATGTGAAATGTTAAAAGCTGCTCACCAGCAACCTAACTCTTGCTCAATTATGTACACATCAGATCCTACAAGTCAAATAAAATTAAACTAAAGTTTGGTTTCCACTTCGGTAGAAATAGCTTAGAACCTGGTGCACACAGTCAACTGGTTGTTTGGCTTAATAGCACAAAGTATGTACTGTAATTATGCCAGTCTTTTCCTCTTAACCACTCACTGGTGCAAAATATGCACTTCAGGATGTTTACCTGCTTTTTCAGGGATAGTGTATGCCATGCGATTTTTCTGTCTGAGAGAACTGGGCCAGTCATCCTTATAGCATACTGCTTTTCAGGAATATACTTGGGAAGTATTTGGCAGCTAAACACCATTGCAGCTTGATTGAGCTTCAACATGAATGACAATACCCTGTCTCACCAAGCTTAATTTTTCAACCCTTCTTAACCTTTGCTTGGAGTATCCAGCTTATTTACACATTAGAACAAGACCTTGTAAAGAATTCGAGGGTTCAGACAGTGCAGGTAAAGGCAATTTGTTTGCTGCTTTCATCACAAGCAACTTTTTGTTAGTATAGTTGGGCAGCACCAGTCTCAGGTTACTCTGTCTCGCAAACACAGCCTTTGTGCACATAAGGAGAAAGAACTGGTTCAGCACTGAAAGGTAAAACCCCACTGCTGCTGAAGCCAAGGACAGTTTTGCCATTGACCCCATACAACCCATACAGATTAAAGGCATGGAAAAATGTAACAGGGCAAGTTAGAAAAGGGAGTTCCTCACATTGAGGAGCAGCCTGTCTGTTTATCACGACTCACACCAGATCAGAAACCTCCCACAGTGGGAAGGGCAGTGGACCCAGAGGGTATAGAATGTGAGAGAAAGATTAAGAGCAGGACACTGCAGTATTTTGTTATTAGTGGTGCCAAGCATCCCATAAACTCACCTTTCCAGATACCACTATGTAAGTGTGAGCAATCATCAAGCTGATATGAATCTCGCTGAGCCTGGTGGAAGCTTTTGGTTCTGATGGACTTCCAGTCAAGTCCGTAGTACCTGTTGCCACCAGCATGTGTAGTAACAGGTGCATTTCTTTAATTTATGCAGGTTTGCAGAATAAGTTAGTGTCACTAATCATCCATGGTGATTTCACAGGGACAGAGCAAATCCATATTGATGCTCCTTTTCGAAAAAACAGCGTGTAATCTATAGGAAATTATTAAATTCTATTTAATAGCTTGAGTTCAGACTTTGATTGCCAAAATATACCGAAAGTGCACCTGTGAGGCTGAAGCTAGTCATAAATCATGATGAAATTTTTCAGCTGGAAAAACCAAAAAGCCAAAATTTTGTAATTTTTAAGGATGTTTTCTCCCATGGTTTTTAGATAAATAATTTTTATTTGTAAAATTCCAGAGGAGAGTTTCAAAATAAAAGCAGATCTGTTTAAGGTGTATCTGCAAGAGTTTTACTGTAAAATAATTAATTTCTGAGAAAAAAAATATCAGTTCAGATTAACTAAACTTTTATGTGGATTTTTTAATGAGTATTTTTGTTTGTTTGTTCTACTTTATCTGGTGTTCCATAACATTGTCTTCTTGGATGCTAGGAAAAATGCCATTTTTAAAAACAATGTGTTACCACAATATGTGCCTAATAGAACAATGTCACTTCAGGATATACCTTTAAGACTAGAAGCTTGTCAGTGAATAATTCAGCCTCTCTGAAGTGGAATGCAAAGCAGAATAGCAAGGAAGATAGATAGTAATCAATCAATATTGTAAATCACCACTAAAATCCACAGACAGCATAAATGTACAGTAACAGAAACACTTTTATATGGAATTCATGTCAAAGCAGTACTGCTCCTGCACCCTGGGGTTCAATTATATCTACGGTGGCTCTATATAGGATTAGTCTCTCATCTCTGGGAGGGTGGAGAGAAGGGAAGAGGAGAAAGAGAATGTCACCCAGAATTGCAAAACCTTGGATGAAAAATGTAGGTGTGAGTGCTCCTTCTGGAACTTTAAAGTGAGTTTAATTCAAATGAAACAACCCAATAAATAATACCTTGCAGCTGACTTTGAAATGTTCTCACTGGTGCTACTGAATTCTACAGCTGCAAAATTTCATTCTCATCATAAATGACATGCTATAATTATATTTTTTACAAGCTTCCCTATATATGTTGATTTATTTTTTAATTTCTCTTTCATTAATAATCTTTTTTTTTTTTTACCTTGGGAAGATAAGGTGATCTGAAAAATGCCCACTGGCTTTTTCAGTGACCCTTTTTTTGTCATGACAATGCCAATAATAAAAACTCATTTCCTCCTCTGATTTCCTCATCTGTACAAAGCAAAGATTCCTTCTACCTGTGCTTGAAAGCTATTGGGAATACAGAGGCCACCAAATAACTGGTCTAAAACACATGCATATTTTGCATCTTCTCTTTAAGAGCTCACTTTTTAATCTATTAGCAATCACAAATAGCAAACCAAGTCACGGGTGGCTTGTGTTCCCCCCATCACAGTATGTCACTGCTATAATTGATTGCCAGTTAACTTGTGTTAGCCAGCCAGTTCAGTAAGGCACAAACATTCATCTCCTGGAATAAATGTTTGCAGACTGTCTGTACTAGCATTTACAAATGCATTATCTAACCAGAGTTAATTCCAGCCATCTTTTAACAAAATTAAATCTAGTCTAGAGAAGAGCTCTGTTATTACTGCACCTTGTACATCTGCTTCTTGGATTGTTTAGATGGGTTATTTGTAACTGACAGTATTATATTACTGACTCTCACTTTAGGACTCCCCTGGAGCTGGCCTTGTCTGTCTTGCCTCTTTTTTTTTCTTTTTTTTTCTTTTTTTTTTTTTTTTTTTTCTTTTTGTCTGCCATGACTGCTTTTTTTCTTTGCCACACCTCTTGAGAACCCTTCCTGAGCCCATGTGTGGTTTGTTTGCTTAGCACAAGTGTCTGTTTTACCAGTGGCAAATCTGCTTCTCTTCATGGTGTCCACACATTGCTGTACATCAGCATCAGACAGATGGGTGTGGATATACCCCTAAATGGACCTCCCCAGAGTGATGGCTAAAAAATGGCACACGGACACAAGAAATAGAACCATTCCCCAAATAAATTAATTGCCCAATTAAGATGGTAAGAAGGTCAGGGAAAAAAAGATACGAGACACATGTGACACTTGAGCCTTGGTCGGGGGCTGCAGTCAAAAAGCCCATATTTTTTTGCCCCTTGGATCTACATTTTTTGCACAAAGCCATGGTCACAGTAATTAGTGCAGCTGTAGTTCTGAAGTTGAGTATTTTTTATGCTCTCAGTCTCACTCATTTTTTGGTTTTAAAGGCAGATAGGAAAATGGGAGGGATAAGGAAAGAAGTAGGGTAGAAAAGGGAAGGAACAGGAAACTATCACGGCGGGGGGGAAGATTAAGAAAAAACAAGTAAATCAAGATTATGGCCAAGCTGCAGTTTCCAGTAGATCCAGGAAGTGGTACTTATGGTTTTGATAATATCTTCCAAGGCTGTAGAGGGTTGAGGGATGTGGTAATATCAGGAAGCTCCTATATGGGCCAAGAAGAGGCTTTCAATCCCAAACTCATTGAGAGTACAGCAAAAAAGCTGTAGAGATCTGTGCTTTAAAGGCAAGACATGTTTACTACTGGGCCTCTATTGGAAAGAAAAGGCTATGAAAAGCCTTACTGTAAAAGAAAACATCTTTAGGAACAAGTAAAGATGATACAGTGAATCGGGGGGGGAGGTGGTAAGCCAGGAGAGTACCTTGCTTGAATGTGTTTACAACCCCTTGAAGCAGGATTTGGCCTCCCTTTGTTAAAATGCCTCCAGATGGGTCCCATACTACTTAGGTAAGGGCATAAATGGTTTGTGATGCTGAGGGTCCTACTGACAAATTGCCAGGAGGCTGAGTCACACTTAATTTGCATATAAATTGCAACCATTTTTATCAAATATAAATGCACACAATCGTAATAAGAGCATTTGCTTATTCTTCTTTCTCCTTTGAGAGATGAATACAAATTGCTTGCCTTGAAGTTTAATATTAAATAGCTGCACCACCTCAACACTGCAAAATGTGGAGGAGAGGGAGAAGAAGTTGGCAGCTGAACATAATTTACGACTTCAGCAAACCAGGTCTGGCCAAGCAAGGTTTTAGTGGATATGCATATGGACCATTTGATACCTTCAGGCAAACCAAAGGTTAATAAATCCAAACCTGAGGGACCTGCCAAGTTAATTCTACAACTGCCAAAAGTTCAGACCAAAATTAAAAACTTCATTGCACCTGATATTTATATTTAACTCAAGTCTGATTACTCTGGTAATTAGGGCTCCCGAAATTCTGGATTAAAATGTTCAAACTTTTTCCAGAGAAAATTCTGGGAGTGAGGATGTTGGTTCTGATAGTATCACAAGATTTGTAGTCACAGTTTTAGGTAATGGATCTAACATGTTGCTTAACACACTAAATTAGACTGTCCCAGAGTCCCAAAAAGGCCACTTGCCCCAGCCTCCTCCTGTTCTTCCCATGCTTGCTGACAGATTTGCACAGTGTTGTGGCATTAATGCCTAACATGGGTTAAGAATATTGCTATTAACTTCTAATAATGCATGATGCTAATAATCCCTTCCTATAAAGTGCAGAGGACTGTGAAGAGCCAGAAGGAAAGCCAGTTGATGTGAGGCCAGCAGCAAGAAATCACCGTTATAAGGCCTGGGGGAAAGGATGTTAATGGGTAGAACTTGGTGCCTGTGCAGAGGGAGCCAGGGAAAAGTCATTATAGCTGGGAGGTAAGGAGGGGGGTGCTGCATGCATGAGCCAATGACAGAAAAGGTTTTCACTTCTGCATAGAAAACCTAGAATTAGCTGAATGTGCACTGGTAGCAACAAGGTTTCTCTGTGTGTTGTAGAGAAACTTGTAAGACCTGGTCTCTGCCTTCTCTGACTGTTAAAGAGCAGCCAGCAGACAAGGTTTCCCTTTTTCTGCTCTGTTTTCTGTCATTGTTTGGAAGAAGCTTACAGCCAACATTTTTTTGTGTTTGGTTTTCTATACAAGTGGTTTCTTATTCTTCACAGGCAGTGCTGTGAGCAGACAAAGTATTTGATTCAGCAATATCTTAGCAATCTCTTCCAAATTGCATTAATACCTTCCACAGGTTTGTGGAAAGCCTCAGCTTTTTCCACTAGCAACACTGGATGAAACTGCAATTATATTGCTACCCTCACAGTATATGAAGGATGAATCCACGTATCCAGAACTCTGGGAACCCCATCATCTACTGAAGTGCCTTTCCCCATGCTTCTCCTCCAAAATAGTTCATTTCTTGCTTATTGTGCAGCAATTTACAATCGAAACTATTAGTCAAAGATGGGTCTGATTGTGATTTACATGCTTCTGGTAGTGCAACAGAGCTTTAATATATAGATGAGAATAAAGTCAAGTGTTTCAAGCACCTGCCTGTGAATTAGTATTTCAAGGAGAATCTTTCTAGCCATGGCTTAGTCTTACTAGGGAGAAATAAATGCCATAGGCAAAAGGAGGTGAGACAACTCAAGAAGAGAGAAAGTTTGCTGCTGTCCCTTCAAAACTGCAGGATTTTAAATCCTCTGAACACCATGCAATGTTGCTTGTTACACATTTACACATTGAATAGTCTTGGCCTTTGCTATTGCTGTAACTAGCATAATTAAATGAGGGTACTCTACACCTCAAGTGATCAATACATACAATGGTCAACATTCTGACTTTTCATCATTCCAGAGCTGCTTCCTAAAAAGTTTAGACATTTATGTTTTATAATTGCAAGTTGTTGCTATGTGAACAGTAAATTAGTGCTAAGGGAAGGAAAGAAAACATTGTTATTTACTGCAGAAAGGTCATTCATTCAAAAGAGGTCTTCTGTCATACATCTGTCCTAGGACAATTTGTACATTACTAAATTATGTCAACAGTTGCAGAGCTTATTAAACACAAATTTTCAACCCAGTAGCAAAAACATTAATTATACAAAATGTCTAAATGGAAAATTGAATTGGGAGTCTTATCAAGAGAAAAAATGAATCTTTAACTACAAATAAGTTAAAATATGTGTGTCAAGAAGTCAAATGTACCCAGCAGGCAAAAGGCAGTGCTTTGAACTCCAGAAATCCCTGAGAAGGACTCTATCTTCTTGCCTGGTCCTTGCAACAAGGCTGACATGTCCACACTGAGGTGGTTGCTGACACGTGTGAGGGGGGGAGAGGATCTTTCATTGACCCCAAACATCACCAGCTAGTGATGCATCCTCAGGCAGAGCTGCTAAGGTTGATTATGCATTTTACCCTCAGCAGTAAAGCCTCCAGGCAAGGACAAACCTGGATCTTCATCAGCTGCATGGTTTACAGGAGATGGCAGCAAGAGAGCTCTTGCAATCCCATGCTCTCTGTCCTGGGAGTGACTCCACTGCTATGCCTTCTCATCCAACCTTTGGTTCCCTCTTGGCTCAAGGTATCTCCACAGAGACGTCACAAGGGTCCTATGCTGTGACTGACACCTCTCTTAGGTAACTGTTCTTGAAGGAGGGACCCCTTTCATCTTCAGGATCCAGGACAGGCAGGTGGAATGAGCTGAACCTCCCCCTTTTAAAGCTGATGAAACCTCCAACTTCCTTGCATTTCACCTTCCCACCCTTTGGTACCTCAGTATGAGGTGAGACCTCACTGAGTTTCCTACCCCAGGAGCAAGATACTGAGTCTGGTGGAAATGATAGATACCAGCTGTCTGTGGTCATCACAGACACACACACACACACGTCCTTTTCCTTTTGATGAATAAGAAATGTTAATCTTTCTTGTTAAAACTAAACAATACTCCAGCCCCTAATCCCATTTCTTAATGACACCAATGTAACCTCATTACTTTACCATTTGGGGATTTGCCACTGTAGCATTTCAATAGCTAAGTCTAGAAGAAAAATAAGCTTGCTTTCTTACTGTCCATTTGTGATTTTTTTTTTTTTTTTTTTTTTTAATCCTGAGAGAATATGACAACTTCTTTTTCTCTGTAGTCTATAAATCATAAATATTTTAAGTAAGTAGACTGGAAGATATGCTTCAGTAAAAAAGTTCACTCAAATCACAGATATTTTTTAATGGCATAGTTGGCATTAACATTTAATAAACTAATTTTATTTTTTCAAATAATTTTAGAGATGTGAACAATGCAAATTAATGATGAATGTTAATAAGAATTTGGGGTACTTATACTACTTAGTTTCTTTCTGATTAGCTATAAGTTTCGACTGCTATTCTGAAGTTTACAGAATCTGATTCTTTTCAGTAAATATTCTTCATGTAATATATTTCAGATGGAGCTTTTTGGTAGCCTTGGTTTTTTACTATTAAGATACACCACTAGTAAATAATTAAACATGAGAGATTGAATTTAGTAAATTCTCTAGTGAAAAGAAGGCACATTTTCCTTCACAGGCATGTAATAATAAATGCTGTTTGACCAGTTAAGCAAGCAGCACGAAGAAATAAAATCTTCACAGCCTAATCCAAAACTTGCTTCAGTCAATAAAACCAGAACCATTTACATAAAAGAATTTTAGATTGTATTGAATAAGCATGTGTACTATTAGAATAGTTAGGGACAAAGGCAATTAGTTATTACCAATATGACAACAATTCAGCCATCTCTTCTGTTATTCTTGCAGAATGCATTGCCTTTGTGTGCATGAATGTTGTGAAACACAAAGGCTTCTCAAAGACTCAGGATATGTAATGCTGGGTTTCTTCTGCTTTTCATGAAAATAAATGAGGGTGCTCTCATGTGACATAAGAGGGCCATGTGTTTGCTCATCCACTATTTAGGAAAAGCCACAAATAGCAGTTTTAACTCCAGAAAGTAACATGTACAAAACTTTCTTTGGATGGAAGAAAAAATGTTTCTCCACCATGCACACACTGTGTCAGACAGCAGACCACTGTCATACCGTCCAACTTTCACATACAAGTGATCATGGCTTTTTCTGTCACTAAAGGAGAGAAGCAGAAAGCTAACTTGGGCATGCTGAGTCATACAATGCAAGGCTCACTGCCTACATAGCTAACAGGCTTGAAGCTAGTGGATGTGAATATCCTTTTGAGAATAAAACCTAACATCTTTTAACTTTGGTGCAGGTTTTTTAGATACAATTCCCTCAGTTATCTCCTTTGGTTATTCTACTTCTTGTTGCTTCCTTATCTAAAATGTTTGACCATGGCTGTGGTTGGTTTACTAGCTCACAGACCTGTGCTTCTCTTTAGCCATGCATACACGCAGCAATAATCTTGTCTTTGTCCAGCTTCTGTTTCCATCAAAATAGTCAAGTTTGCTTTGAGTTATTCTAGTAAGACTCTATTGCATTCCTAAGCAAGTTGCTCTCCCTATTGTGTTTGACCCAATGCATTAAGCTGTAAAACTGGGGAAAAAAAGCAAATTGTGTTTCCCTTGAAAAAGAAAATTGAAAGACTTTTTACAAAAAAGCAGAGGAAAGTTCCCTTAATGGACCTAGACTGCATTAAACCTGCTATAAAATACCATACTGCTTATTATATTACTCCTGCCATTTTTATTGAATAAGCAAAAAAATACCACAAACAAAAAGCCTCTAAAACTTCTTAAAATCTATTTTTAATGTTGCTTTAGTTAACATTTTAAGAAATTTGTGTGGTTTCTACCTGTTTTCCTTCCTTTCTTTTTAATTTATTTTTGTGTTACTATTATTTTGCCAGGAATAACAGTTTCCGTATAAGGTGGAAGAGAGATAGGTTAGAGATTTTTCACTCAACTATTCCATGACACTATTCCATGATTCAGCATGAAAGGATTGTGCCTTGCATATATCAGACAATAAGAAGAGCTATTAAGTAATTAAGAAAATATGATGAGCTGATAGGATTTGGGGTCTTTTTAACAATTACCTCTCAAGAGCGGGTGACCAGCTGAAAGGTTATGACTGGGAGAGGCCATTGTTGCTGTGAGACCAACACAGAGGCACTCATATCCAGCACAAAATACAGTGTAAGGGGATTTCTTTGTTCAAAGCCAGGCTGATTCAGTAGATAGATGTGGGGGGATGATTCCTTGGATTGTCTCTCAATAATCCAGTCAACTTTTAATAGCCGGTATAAAAATTTTATCTGATTTTCTACTTTCTCTTTTGAAATATTAACCACTGATAAATTATTAAGCTTAATATAAAGTGTTACAAATGTACGCACATTTCATAAAGAAGTCTGCGCAGGCAGGCTACATAATAGAACTGCTTCTGCCACACAAACCAGAAAACAGCTGCTCTTCTCTTTTCTATTTTTTTTCTCATGTCTGTTGGCCCAGGTATTGCCAAGGTAGTTAAATGTCTGTGTAGTGCATAAAAATGCAACAAATCCTTACCAGAACTCTTATTTCTGCCTTCTCTCAACTCATTGCTCTCTTCATCATTTCCTCCTCCCCTTTCTCCCCAGTTGTAAAGCCCATGCAATCCCCCATTGACTTTCTATGAAACTTCACTAAATGTGCTTACTGGCAATGGGTTAACAAAACCACTGATCTTGCAACTAGATCAGAGAACAAACATGCCTATTTGCTGTCTTTTGCTTCAGAGGCTTTCAAACTCTATAAGATACTGCTCCTTCTTGGACTGGAACTAGAGATTTTTAGCAAGATATTTCTCTTCAATGCATACTGAAGAAGGCAATACTTCTTCCTTACCCAGAATATTTGAAATGTTTCTTTTGTCTGAAAATCTATTTAAAATGGAAAGCTACGGCTTTCCCATATCCCAGTGTTAGTATTTTTCCCCTTAAAATTTACACACTCTTTCAGGACTAGTGCAGATATCAGGGTCAAGTTAGGCTTAAATTCACCAAAGCTGTACACTTCAGAGCATTTCTGTGTGGTACTTCATCTTTAACAGTATTTATACTGCATCAAAGTCACCATGACCAGCCGTTTCTTAAGTACATTAAGAATTAAGGTCTATGATGAATTAGGGTCTAAGTTACTTTGAAAAGAATCCTTTGGAGGACTAATTTTGTCCCTTTGGTCCTCAAATTGACTATGTAAAAAGAAAACCCAGAAAGTCCAAAATGAACATCCAGTGCTATTGGAAAACCAGCTTTCCCAAAAAATTTCAGTTTTCCATTAAGTGAAAAAAAGTAAGGAACAGGGAAACCAGGGAGTGTTAAACTATCAATTTTTCTCAAAACATGGATAGTATGGACCCCAAGAAGCCTATTCTCCCATCCTAAAGCACTTTCAGTTAATTGTTGCTTTAAAGCAGCCTGTATTCAACCAGGCTGATCTTAAGAGACCTCAGTGACAAAGACTTTGAAACCTCCCCTACTTGTTTCTACTACAACAAATTTTTGTCCCTTGTCTAACTGAAATACATCCCTGATGGCCATATCAGCTTGATACTTCTTGCTTTGTGCACACACAGAGAAAAGATTGAAATGAGATACAATGACTGTTCTTGTGCCACTGTCCTCGGTCTCTTCCTTCTGACTACCAAAACCAGGTTATGTCCCCGTAGCTCTTTAAAAAGTCAGGTCATTCTCTGTCCACCTTCTTGGGCTCCATTTAACTGGTCCATATCTTTGCTGAGGGAAGTGACACCCTGTTACCACAGGCGTGGCTCTCATGGTGAGCTGCCTGCTACAGTGGGTTCAGTCACCCCAGAAAATGAAACCTCACTTGGAAGACTGGCCATAAGAGAAGAGGATGAACATGATGGGTCTGAATTGCAACTGCTGAGCACTAGCCTGGCAAAAAAAATGTTGACATTTCATGATTTAGCAGATGTTGCTTCATCTTTCTCAGAAATACCAAGAATCCTACCATAAAGAGGTGGGAAAACCCCATTTTCTAGTCAACAGAATTGTAAAAAAAACCCCAGAAACAGTGAATATTGTGCCAGCTCTTAGAGAGAGCTGCATACACCAGGGAGCAAAACTTGCAGCTTATTCAGATAGTGTTTGTATTATGGACTTCAAAGAGACATTTGCAAAGCAAGTCATTTGAGGAAGAGTCTAAATGCCACAGTGGGTATTACTTGGCCTTATGTAATTCCAGTAGCTTTAGCACTATAAAGAAAAATGTCAAATCTGTCCCTGAAACATGGTGAATTACTTTGGATATTAGCTGTATTAAGTTACCATGAAAATATAAGCCTTAACAAAAGTAATTAGCACTCATACCTTGTTCTACATTGGTAATGTACTTTGTGTATAAGAGCCTAACAGCAGTGTTAAAGTTGAGCATGTTGTGCTTTATCAGTCTAGTGGATTGTAGCCCTTCAGGTTAAAGGGTTCAGAATAACAGGAGAAAATCCAAGTGCAATTTTCTACCATACTTTTGCTCTAGTATCAAATCCTTTCAGGGTTAGCTACTTCCTCTACTTGCTAGATTACCTACATGGTTGTGATTTCAAGTTTGCCATGAGATCATTTGCAGTTCCTATGCATTTGTTTGCTTTGTGTCAAGAATAATGGGAAATGTTAAGTATTAAAAAGAGTGGGGAGACAGATCAAGAAGTTGGTAGATGGAATCTAGCTAGGTACCCTTACTCTTCCCATTCTTAAAATGGCATTTCTTACTTTCAGCCCATAGACAGAAGGAGCATTGCATGTTAATGCTTGTACCTCTACCTGTCCTTTGCATAGATTTTTTTCTACCTTTCCCTGCTAAGAAATGTAAAAGGCAGAGGTGTTGCACTTTCCCACAGCTTGCCAAATATCATCCCCTTTTGTGGGGCAGGACATCTAGTTTGAAAGCTTTGCTAGAATGACAAAAATGCTCCTGTATAACTGTGATTGCTGAGCTATTTAAACCAAGATACAACTGGGTTGTGAACAAGCTGATGAGTATCCAAACCAAATCTGAGTTATCTTAGTACAACCTTTGCAAACGACACCATTTCTGCTGTACAACATTGCAAAATTACTTCTCGAGTCAATACTCATCTTTACTTGTTCAGGTTAGTTGGATTCCCTGATGGAAAAACAAAAATCCAAGGTTACTCGGAGCTCAAGATTTTCCCTGAGGAGAATATCGAATAATAACAGCATCAGCCAAAATAATCTAGCACATTTTACCATAAAAAAAGAAGAAAAATTAATTGATCAACCATGTAATATATCATATTTTCTGAAGCATGTAATATTAAGTGAAAGCTAGTTATCTTTAATGTTCTGGCAACTTAAAAATAAACCTTTCATGAGTGCTCTATATATATGCTTCATATATATATATATTCATGCTTTGTTTCTCTTGAAACAAGAAAATTTTATTAACTCTTTACACAAAGGATGGAAATTTTTAATCAATGCTAGGTATCCTGGGAACTTTCATCCCAGAAGTCAATACCATCACTGTACTGGGGATAGAATGGACATTTGTTGGGTAATAAAATCTCTAGTCTATAGAAAATCCTCTGCAAATGATTTTATAAAACTCAGAAGTCTTGAAAGGGATATAAAACCACATGCTTCAGGCTTTAACGCAGCCTCTAACTACTGGAGGTTAAAGCAACTTTTGTGCGCAACCTCCTCCATAATTAACTATTGTGGGGTTTCCTGCACTGTGTTTGGAGGTTGTATCACACAGAGATAGCATTTATGAATAATCTGGCATTACAGTCTGCTCTGGCAATACTAATTTTACCATAGACATTGCCACCTTTATAAAAGAAGAAGTATGTTTTAATTGGGATGTCAAAATTAATCCTAATATGCTTAAAATAATAGTGATGTTTTGATAACTCTCTTAATGATGCTTGCTTAAGTGCAATACCTAAGCATCAGCTGAATTCTGTAGTAGGACAGAAGGTAGACCCAGATCTGTCTCAGTATTGGCATTCAAAATACAAAAGGTGTCATATAAATGAGTGTGGCAAGGGGACCATGGTGGAGTGCAGATTGGGTAGGAAGTCATGTGCATTTTTTTTCGCCGCATTACATCACTAGTCTGACATTCCTGGATATGCTCTTTTCCATCACCATGACATGCTATGTTAAAGTAATACTTTGTAAGTGAAGCAAATATGTTACCATAAGGAAATCTTTCATAAAATCATATCAGTGGGAAGTAACACATTCCATTCAGATGAATCCCCTGATGGAAATGGGTGCTTGGAATTAGCAGAGATTGTCTAGCTCCATGGATAATTTATCAGTGCCACCAGCTGATCTCTAGAAAAGGCTTTAAAAATAACAAAAGAACTAATCCATTTTCAAAAAAAAAA
>JANIJG010005554.1:2552-22360 GCA_024611175.1 Megaceryle torquata
AAGAAAAGAAAAGAAAAGAAAAGAGAAGAAAAGAGAAGAAAAGAGAAGAAAAGAGAAGAAAAGAAAAGAAAAGAAAAAAGAAAAGAAAAGAAAAGAGAACACAACTTGTTTAAAAAGAGTTTCTCTATGATTTTTGTGGGATGTGATAGCAACTGAAGGATCTGTCCTCTGATGCTCATATAAAAGGAAAAGTGTAGCAGGTGTTGAAATTTCTTAAAGGCAAATTTTTTTATTATTTTTACTTATAAACTAATTAACAGATTTACATACAAATAATCAGGAATTTCATTGTGCACTAAGCAATACACATGCTGTCTTTTTCATACATAACAATGAGGCTAAACCCTTGATTCAGTCTTAATTAGAAAGCTATAGCAAGTTCTGTAGTATTTTCTTTTCTTGAAATAGGGGGCAGAAAGTTGTATATTAATTAATGTTGCATTACTGTGAAAGATGATCAATTTATAGAAAAGGTCAATGAAGTGAGTCAAAGAAAGGATTAAGTTGTAAGAGAAACAGGGTAACATAGATGAGCTATGTGGATTCTGAGTAACATATTCTATAGGAACACAATTTTAGGACTGTATTATACCTTGATGTCAAAATAGATTAATATTTTAAATTGTTTTTAAAGACTGAAATCCAGGTTTTCATTAAAGCTCAAGAAAAATCTCTTAGAGGGCTTCCAACATGGATCTGCGGTGATTTGTCTCCCTGAATTTGTGAGAAGCCAGGAAGAGGAATGATATGAGACATGATTAAAGGAAAAGTATGATAACAGATCTATGAGGGGGAACTTTATTAGCCCTTGTTCCTGCTATTACTAAGCCTCTCATTTTTTCAATGCCACTTTCTTGGGATTGATTACTGTAAGTGCAATAACAATGATTTGTGAATTTTTGCAAGGAGTTAGGTTATGATATGTCATATTTTAATAAAGAATATAGGAAAATGATTATTTTTTTTTCCTAAAAGCCCTTTTTATCTTGTCTCATTTGTGACTGTGCAGGTAACAAACTGACCATCACGATAAACATTTATTAGGTTCTGCAAAAATAATACTGGAGTAGTGCTATTTTTAGGGCGGTAATTGGTATGGGCTCTAGCCCTCACACTTCTAGATGGGGAGGTATATTTTTTTTTTTCTTTATTATTTTTTTTAATGTGTTGTTTATGTATAATCCAAACATTAACTAACATCACCATCACCACAACCCTCCCCAAGAACTGGGTATGTAAACATACTTACTAAGCTTGGTACAGTGTTATCCAGTCACAGCAGTGTTTATAAGCATTTTCAAGTCATGTAATGAAAGGCTTATGAATACTTTTTTTGGAGAAAAATGATTTTGATACAGCGATAATGACACCCAGGGTGGAAAACTGAAGGTTGTGCTAAAAAGTTTAAGTCTGGAAGATGGTCACTGGTAAATTCTTTAAGCAGCAATTATTGATCTGATCATACTTAATCTTTTGATTGATAAAGGCAATAAATTATTGCTTACTAATAAAACATTCTAGTGATGCAAAATGAGAAAGTGATGTCAATGCAGATGAGAGATAGAAAATTAAATGAGATAATATGGAATACCTTTCACACTAGAGGAATAGAAAAGGAATAGTTAAATTCAAGCTAGCTAATAGCTAACTAATTCTAGCTAAATTCAAGGTCATACACTGACAAGAATTTTTTCTGTAAGCTTGCTAGTTGGTTGTGGAAGACACATCCGATGAATTAGCCCAGCATGCCAATTGAGAGCTGTCATGCTGCCATTAGAAGAACAAACATAGTCTTAGGTATTTATCAAAAACATACGGCAAACCTGATGCTATTGGTTAATATACTTTATTTATCATACTAAACTTTAAAAAGCTCTCATGTTAAATCAGATTCAGTAGCACAGAGCCAAAGAAGAGCTGTTAGCACCATCTCTAGACTGGGCACTCTGACAGTACTTCCTAAGTCTTCTACAGAAGGACAGGAGGTCTGCTTGCATATCTTTCAAACAAGTCTAGAGTCAAGATTAAAATTTTTGGCTTGTAAAGTTTGAGAAGCAGAACATAAAGTTGAGGCTGCAACAAACTGGTGACCAAGCTTCTGCTTGGCTTGGAGCTTAGAAAGGACAGGCTCATGTCTGATTCTGAGATGAACTTGTTCACGTATTCTTGGTCCCCAAATTTGTACGATATTCATGATATGACTATGCAAGCTTTTCAGACAGATTAATGACAAATGACAAGCTCTCTTAATAGCAAATGACTGTTATTTTGTGCATATAAATATGAATATTCACAGAGAAGACATATGTATAATTTATTTCTGTGCTTCTGTGATGGATCACATTTTAATATGTGGAGTTTCTTTAGATCAGAAAAAGCAAATGTGTGTGTGAAGCTTATACAGACAATTATTTTTGCACACTCCTTTTTAGTTCAAGCACCAGCCTTCTTTGTTGAATATAATTTACTCTTCTTGCTTTGTTTAAAGGCATAATGTTGTACAGATGAAACACAGAATTTTCAAAACTAGACAGTAAGAATTGTTTTTTTTGTTTAGTACCAATATTGTAAATTAATTTTGAGTGCATATGTATTTGGATATTTGTGTACATCAGTTGTACCTATGTTAAGAACTGTTGTATGTATGCTCAAGGATGTTTGTGCTCACATCTCCATGATGAACAGTTCAGCTACAAAAAGCGATTTCTACCTCTCTCACTCTGTCTTCCTAACATTTTCTTAGTTGTGCTTCATCTGAGTATATTTACTGCTCTCAGTATTTTGTTTTGTTTGTTTGTTATTTTTATTTTCTGAAAAAAAAAAGGGTTTCTAAATTGAACAGTTGATATCTCTTTAGATCCTTGGGGTCCAAGGAAAATGGTGAGAAAGAAGCAACCATTTTCAGATGGAATATACAAACATGTCGTTTGTAATCTCTGAGATGTAATTTTAGTTCAGGACTTGGTATTCATTTTCCCTCATTAAGTATTAATTTTAGAAAGGTGAGTTTCCTTTAGGTAGAATGATGGTTTGATAATGCAAAATAAAAATTAATATATGTGAATATATGTTATAGGAAATTGTATAGTAGCCTTTTAACATTTAAAGATTAAGAACTCACTCTTACTGTTGTGACTTTGAGACTCATTTATGACTGGCAGACATTATTATTACTACTTTTCTTAAGAGTTATTTCCACTTCAATTTTTACTTATGACATTTGTGGTTAGAGAGTAATTATTATTATTATTGTTGTTGCCTAAAATAGATATGATTCAGTGTTGTTGAGCTGCAAAACTTTAATCTAAGTATTAATTATGTTTTCAATCCATCCCATCCCTTGATTATTTAGTGATGTATCTCTACTAGAAAGCATAAATGCCTAACAAAATTAAATGTGAATTTTCTGAAAGATCAATGAGATCTATTACAAAGGAGAAATCTGAAAGAAAATAACAGTACACTTGGAAGATATCCATTGACAAATTTGAAATGTTAGCAGAGCTCTTTGGGCTCCAGCAAATTTACAGGCATATCAAAAAAGAAGTAGACCCCAAATTTATCTTCTAGAGATATTTTGAGGTGCTCATCCCTCATAATATCCTTACTAGTTGTGATGTTGCTCAGTGTGGTCACAACATCAGACCACCATATTCAGATGAGTTGTTTTCAAAACTAAATCAAAAACTTTAACCAAAAACTATAAACTAGTGTTCTCTATCTTCCAACAGGAAAGGAAAACTTTTTTTCTTCATCTGGTGGGCCGGAAGATCCAGAACAAGAAACTAGTTTTGGCTCTTCCCAATGTTTCTGAGAAGCCTGATTTAGTTTCTACCAAAAAAAAAAAAAAAAGGAGTGAAACTTAGAAAAGAAATCCAGGGAACAGGAAAGCTTGGGAATACTATTAACTAAACCACGAAAACATTAAAATTTTAGCAGGTTTAAGGGGATTCTCTCTTGCTTCTTCCTCTTTCAGTTGTTTTCTTAATATCTTGCTCTCAGTTGCACATTTGAAAAGAGAATGTTCATGGAAAAAAAAGTTTTTTTAAAGTAATGAATAAGCTTGTGATTGATATCAGAATGCATAAAATATCTTAAATATTTATATATGAAAGAAAAAAAACCCACCAACCTTCATAGTCCACATTTTGAGACTGAACCCCAAACTGCACAACACTATAAGTGTTTTTCAAATACATGGCAATATACAAAGTTAGTATTCCCTGTGTCAGAAGTTCCCAGAAGTCAGAGCATTTCTTAAAGTTTGGTAGAAAAAAATGGTTTCATTATCTCCAAAGAAACAGGTTTAGAGGTAAGCAAAGTTTTCTCAGCCCTTAATTGCTAATGTAGCTAGCTAGAGTTTAGTGCAAATTACCTGCACTTATAATTTATTTTTATTTTATTTTATTTTATTTTGAGAGAGTAGGTAATTCTTTAAAAAAGAAACCGCATTGGCTGACTGTAAAAGAAACCACTGTGAAATTTGCTATATAACATGAATACTGTAAAATATTGCCTTTTGTTTTGTTTGGGAGGGGGAGAAATGAAGAAGAGATGTGCATTTTGGAAGTGTATTTCACTGGAAGTGCCAAGAAATATACAGACCTAAAAGAAGGTTGTCACTGGAAAAATCTCGGAAGATTTCTGAAGATACAGTGGAAATTCCCTTTGTGAGCAAGCAATCTGGCAGGTCAGGATGAGTTATGACAAAAAGCTGAAGCAATCAGAGCACAGTGGGAGGAAAACTTGTAAGCATGGGACTTAAATCCAGCTTTATGTTCATAGATGTTGACTAACACAATCTACTGAGAGACCCAGGTCCCTACACCACTACCACTGTGGAAATGGACTATGTGGCCACTATCAGGGCATGGAAAGGCACTGTGGTCTCTGTTTTCTATAGAAAACAATGTTAAAAATAATATAATGGCTCAACTCTAAGTTTACATCCTGTCTTTTCAAAGAATAAAAAGAATAATCCATTTCTTAGCAACCAAGCAGACTAGTTGGCTGTTAACCTGAAACAGTATCTGAGCTGTGAGCCGCCACTACTTAGTGATTGTCATGGTTTAACCCTAACTGGCAACTAAGGCCCTCTAGCCTTCTTGGTATCAAAGCATATGAAGCTGAGAAAAACCTTGATTTAGCATAAACACTACTTAGAAACTCAAAAAAACTGTATGTTATCAACATTATTCTCATAGTAAATCCAAAAGACAATATTATACCAGCTACTATAAAGAAATAATTTTCTTTCTTTTCTTGAGCTAATGCTCAACCCAAGTCAAACCTGGGGGACACTGATGGAGGTCCTTTCACCAGTGGTTACCTCTGGATAGGGTATGGCTTTCCACATCATGGGGTACAAAATGGCACAACTCCAGGTCCACTAGTTAAGGGAAGGCAGTATACAGAATTTATTTTTGTGTATGTGTATGTATGTATGTATGTCTACACTCTGGCTATTTTTACCTTTGGCACATGAAAAGTGAGCATTATCTAGACTTTAGGCCAACATACATTTGTATCTGTTAATGTATTTCCCAGGGAAAGAAACATACAGTCACTCTGTTAGTTTGTCTTAGTGGTTGAATGCATTGGCCAGTTCCTACCAAATCTGGTGATGTAAGTCTCAGATACATTAAGTTCTACAAGCTTTGTTAGAATATGTGACCCAGTAGAGGAGAAAGTACATATTAGTGTCACTGACATATGGAAAAACATCAGCATGGGATACTAAGCTGATTTTAAACAGTGTGTAACCTGGGAAATCAGACACATAAAAATGTTTTGCTGACAGAACTGCCTTTATACATTTTCACCGAAGGAATTACTCCACAGAAAGGAGCACAAAAAAAAAAAAAAAAAAAAAAAAAAAAAGGGGAGGTGGTGGTGTTTGCAAGTAAGAAAAAGAAGAGGAATTCTGAATCTCCTTATTCACACATAAAAGGAGGAAAAAATAGTCAATGTTTTGGAAGTCTGCCCTGCTCAAGCTTGCATGATTAAAACAAAAACTGGAGAGTTAAGTGAAATGTGTGGCTCATAGCTCAGAGTTATGCTAAATTAAAGCATGAAAGAAAATATTCATGCCCTAATGATAATGCTAGAAGATGCCAGGAATATCTGCAGTAATTAAAACTCTGAAATATATTTGAAAATCAAACACGAATCTTTTGAAATCTTATGATTTTGAAGGGCAGTTCCACCATAGTGACCATATCAGCAGACATGCTAGAATTTACAACCTTCTACTTTACGCAGGATTATATTTAGCCTTGACTGTGTTAGTCTTTGATCTGGAATCTCTTATTTTGCTGCCAATTTTTACAGCATTTTGTGAAGTCTGGCTGCCTTTCTGGCCTTCAGAAGAAAGTAGAGGACATGAAAACAGATATCAACCTTACCAAGCAAAAGGAGTAAAACTGCATGATCAGTTTTGAAGTTTATGAATAATTAGAATATCTAGGCATCATGGTGTATAAAATAAAAGTTGCAATAGCAACATTTGTTGAAAACCAACAAAAGTCAGTCTTTATAAGAAGGTGGCACTGGATCATTTGCATAACATAAATACATAGTGTATATGAATCTGGTGAGACGTTTAAACAGGTTAAAAGTTGGCCTAGGACTTTAGTCAATTAAATATAAATTAAAAACCCATTTTAACTGATCTGAGACATGTAAGTGGGCTTTTAGGTAACTACAATTAAGATACAGTCTTTTGTACAATTTATGAATTATAGTTTTGTTTGTTCTAGAGATAGAACCTTTAAAAGAAAGATCACAGGTCAAGTAGAAAAATGAAACAGGAGCTATAAAACATCAGTCATAAGAAGGATTGGCCATCTCTCTTTCTTTAATTTTTTGCCTGCCTTTACATACTATATATCTCAGCCTTTACTGGTGCCCAGATTGAAGAACTGGAAGGCACTATTTACTGTTAATGTGTTTTCATGATGCATGGGCCTATGCTACTGACCAATGGATTTATCTACTAACAAGAATATCAAAAGACTGACACACAGAAAAAACCCAATAGCTTTTACTTGAAAAATGGGTTTTGTCTTAGTCCCTGAAACAACCTAGGACTGATTCTGTTTGGATTTATGGTCTAAATATCTGGAGACACTAATTCTTCACAGAGTGTCACCTGATTGTAGCTTGTCTTTTAATAGATAGCACTTTTAACAGTATCTGAGATCAGATTTCACAGTGTTTTTCATTTATAAAATTAACTATTTTTGAGTTACTGGACTGTAAATGGTCTACACAGTTTACAAGGGAGGTCTTAGTCATCAAGTTGCACTGTTTAAATGAGTTTAGCTATTCCAAGTTTAGTTAATTACAGGAGTTCTGTGCACATATTCACTAGTTTCTATTTGGTAAAGCACACTTAAGACTTCTTGAAAGCTGATTCACAAACTTGATTGCATAAAATGGTAGAGATAACTGCTGTAGAAATAACTTGCATATGTTTACATGTGCCATGTTTGTGTGAGAGATGTTTCAGCTCTGTTGTTTGAGCACTGTTTTGGTTGGGTTTTTTTGCACTTAGAAGTTTCTAGAATGACAAAAAGGGGAAGATGCTCATTTAAATATATCTAATCTTCCCTACTGTTCTGCTCTAGGGATGATGATCTTCTAAAAATTCAGGTCTAAAAGAAATGAGTCTTTGTACTTTTTAAATGCAAGCTGTTTAATTTTTTTAATGTTCTAATGTTGCATGATTTTATATTAATACTTTATTACTAGTCAGGTTCTGAAACTCAATTTGTGAGTCCTGTGCAAACACAGAATGAAAACACAGTTCCTCTTCCAGAATTCTCAGTTAGAGAGAGAAATGAGGTGAACCAGGGTGATGTGTAGACAAATTCCATTAGAGTCATTTCACATAACAGTGACTTCATTAAGACTAACTCAGGACTGCAAGAAATTAGATATGCTTTCTTTCCCTCTCATGTGTGGCTTGACTTTTATTTTAGTTTGTAGTCCACTTCCCTGGACAATATACCATCAGCCATTTCTATTTTATCCCAACATTCAAAATATTTCTGTATAAATCTTTCAGGCCCTCTGCATAATGGTCTGATTTTCTAAGACAGAGTTTACCTAAGTCTTACCTACTAAAAAATGCATATATTGGGATGAGGTTTGCCAACAAGTTACTCCAGTGTGTATTGTAGTCCAATTAGAAAGAACAAAGAAAACCTGTGACATCTAGAAAAGGTAACTGGGGTAACTTCAGCAAAACAACCCACAGACTGATAAGTGAGCAACACTTTAAGTGAACACATTTAATCCCTTTTATTTGATTTGGATGCCTGCTCATTTCTGTGGAGTTAACAGGAAAGGAATACAGTTTATTAACATTAAGTAAAGTAAAAATGGCTTTGTGATTGTAATTCAACTCAGTATGGGAAAAAAAAAAAAGAAAAAACCAACTTGGCAATATCATTAGTAATTTCCATACCCATCCATCCCCAATAGATAGTGAATTTACCAACTAATGGGTTTGAAACACTTTTTATAGTGTGTCTCACTTCTTACCTCTTTCTTTTTGGCTCATTTTCCCTGCTCACATTTTTGCTCTTAGTTTCATTGTCATTGACAGCATTTTCAATATGTGCTACTTGACGATCTTACTCTTTAAGTTCATTTCCATAATCATAATCAACCTAATCTCTCTCTTTTTTTTTCTTTTTTTTTTTTTTTTTTCACTAAAGTGCTCCTTCCATTCAGTTTCTAGAGTTCATTCTGTAGTTTGGGCTGAAAAATGGAGAAAGAGCCTAGTTAATGTTTAAATAGTAATTCAGAAGTACTTAACCCACTGAAGTATACACATATTACCTCTGTATCTATAATATCTTACCCATGATTACCCAGGATAAATTCAAGCCTCCTCACTGAAGTTCAGATCCAAGCAGACACATTACTAAGTTGAAAGCAAGAAAGAGCCTCTCAAGAAAATAATGAACACTGTGTTAGAATAATGTTGCATTTAATACTTACCTGCCCATCAGACAGATTTTAAGTCATGACAGCTGCTCATTAGGATACATACAACTTCAGGGCAGTGATTCCCTTCCCTCAGCTCATATCTTCCTATAGCACTGTCTTGTGTCAGCTATGCCTGGCATGAAAAGATTATGGGCAATCAAGTTCACCCAGCACAGAGCTGGGAATTCAGTGCTTCCCTGCTCTACAGTAGCCATTTCTGCCATTAGTTTCCATCTGGTCTCTGCTTTCCAATATAAAGAATTTCTGGAAAATGTTAGATCAGTGGAAAACTTGCTGCTGTTAATACCTGCTGCATTACTGGGAGTGATTTAGAGGACTTTCTGTGTCTTATTATGAAGCATTTCTGTGGTTGATCTCCATACCGAGAAAAAGAAAAAACATATGCTGTCTCTTCCAGACATTCACCTTCAGTTCACAATATTGAAAATAAGGTGGACTAATCAGCAATAAAGAGATTGCTAAGAGAAGCAGACACACAGAAAAGTATGCATATATATGCCTTATCTTCTATACAGTAAAAACAAGAAATGTAAGTATAGGTAAAATAATATTCAGAATTATTTTTAAACATCACATTTCTCTTTCCAGTTTCTTCTTTAAAAGCTTTGCAGAGGAAGAAAGTAAAAACAAGAAACATACATGATATGATAAAGAACCTAGACTGTAATACATTTGGTCAGGCAGCCAACCAACCAGTGTCATATCTGTTGGCAGAAAACAGAGGTTTATTTTTTTCACAGTATTAAGAGAGAAATTTCTGTCTCCTCCAAAACTTCCAGTCACCTACTGCACTTGGTCATCTGGAGCACACAAGCTAATTTACCTGCAATCACTATTGTTCTCATAATTTCTTTCAGTTCACTGCTATGATGAAAACATGAATAAGATCCATGGTAATTATAAAAGTTACTAATAAATGTGAGTGTGAATCAGTGTATTTATCTTAAATTAATATTGAATATATAGGAATATATATGTTAGGAATCAGACTGTTAGGAAACATGGGAAATAATCCAGTCTTTCTAAAGTAAGCCCTATAGACTGTCAGTAGAGCCAAATACAAAGCTCTGAGTAGCTTGGAGAGATTCAGTACGCTTAAGTTAGTGTTAAGCATTTCTCCCCCCTGAATTGGGTTGAACTTGTTTTGGATCTTCTCTTCCCCCTTTTCTATTCAATAATTTGCCTCCTTCTTCCATCCACAGTATTATTTATCTCCCCAGTATTGTGAAAGAATGTAGGATGAACAGCTGAGGGCACCTTTGGCATGAACCAAAATTGAAAGTCATTGCAGATTTTGCTCTGAGCTTTAAGCATGGAGCTGGTGATAGCCAAAAGTTCAAAACCTAGTTTGAGAGCAAGAGGGTGGTTCTGCCATGCCAAAACACAGGACAGAAGTGAATGCATGGTCTCATCTGTTTCTTACTCTCTTCTTTCTTGTGGGGAGGAGGTAAAAGGAGAATGAGGATTGAATGAATAAAAAAGATAAGACATATGAACCAGCAGCTTACTCTTTTTTTAATTCACCCTTGAGAAGGACAGCCAAAAGATGTTATTTGACCACCCCAGCTGTGAACAACAGCCCTACTACAGGAGAAAAAATGTGTAAAGATTAGTCCAAGCTAATGTGTCTTTTTCTCTACTAGTTTCCAGTCCTACATCAGTTTTCCTTCCTCCATTGGTTTTCCTTACCCAATTCCATCCCTGTAAGTGCTCTGTTTGACATCAGAGGCAGAATAAGTTTAGGTCCCTGGGGCAAGAGACAGTGGTCAGGAGTACATGCTAACCTTTCCAGCCTATAAACTAATATTAGTAAACCTAAGCCTCCTTATATATCTTCCAAATTAAAGCTACCAATAGATATGGGGCAGGGTTTTTTCAAAGGTTTGTAAAATCAGTTTTCTATTCCCGAAGTAACTCCTACCCTAATCCTCACTTGAAACTTAAACACCCTTGTGAATTGACTGAATGTCCTTGAAGGAGCAGATAGGAGAACACAATTTACAGTAAAATTCAGGCTGTCACTTTTATGACAGGTTTCATGGGACAGAAAGCAAAGAATTATGAAGAAGCCTGAATCTCACTGGAGAGCTGGAATTTCACAGAATCACACAATCACAGAATGTTAGGGATTGGAAGGGACCTCAAAAGATCATCTAGTCCAACCACTTGCCAGAGAAGGATCACCTAGATTAGGTCACACAGGAACATGTCCAGGTGAGTTTTGAATGTCTCCTGAGAGGGATACTCCACAACCCGCCCTGGGCAGCCTGTTCCAGTGGTTTTGCCACTTGTTCTATCTATCATTGGACATCAATTTCAAATGGTGACCCAGAATGCGAAAGCTTCTGATACTGGATAAACAACTCAAACTATCCTGGAAGGGGGGACTAGCTGACTAGAGGTTGCTAGATGTACTACAAAATGGACTTCCCACCTCTCAGCATCAAATGACATGCCCTGTGTTAAAATAATTTGTTGATTTCTTTTTCCACTTTTTCTAATATTTTTAATGTTTACCTGTTATTTGAGAATGAAATGCAGGAAATCTCTTTCTTCCCTAGCTCCTCTACCTGCAGTTTGCACTAGAAGATATGATCAGATTCCTGAGAACTAGATACAAGTAGGCTGTGTTAAGGAAAGATTGTAAATGGGAATTAAAGGCATAAAATTGACAAAAAATCTACTAAAACATTTACTTTTGTAGCAGTAGCACTCAAAAAACTCTGAGAATGGTAGCATACAATAACACTGATATTTATAATAACACTGATATTTTAAAATATTAAAATCCTACAGTAGTCTCGGCCACATATTCTATACACATAGTGCATACTTCACTTTTCATCTCATGATTCATTACTGGACTATGCAGACCGCATCATTTAAAGAGCACCACCAGGTAGCATCTACCTAGAGGCTGATGTTTAGTATCTCTTCCTGAGGTACAAGAGCCTTTGCTTCAAAGCTGCTCAGAGTAAAAAGGGCCTATAAATCAACTCTTTCGTTTGATTGCTTGCTCATATCAATACACACACAAAAAACAAGTAATATCTTTCCCCAATGTAACTAGTTTTTCTATCTTCTGTGAAGATCTGGAAATACTTTATGTTGAGCTGTGTCTGGATTACAGTGCACTTGTAGCCTGGAAATCATTTCCTGTATCAAAACAGGTGATAATTAATATGGTTGGTTATCTAAGGAGCATTCAGATATACTCTATTTTGGCATTTAGCCTTCCAGGCAACAAGAAGTGGGTAAATTGTACCATTACCTAGGGTTCACATTTATTATCTATCAGGCCTTATGAGGACTGCATGTTACATGCTGAATACTGCTTAAGATGCTAGATATTTGAGATTTTTCTGTCTCTAGGAATCAGAGAGTCATTTTTCCTCTTGATTGAGGTTTTCTTTTCCACTGTTAATCTTGAATTTTCATGACTGTTTCATGTAATAGACTTAGAAGTTAATTAGTTCTTATCCAAGCTGTGTTGCAGAAGAGGTTACGGAAAAAATGAGAAGCAATGTAAATAGCCTAAGTATTCAGATCACTACTTAATTTTGCTGGAATACATCTATGAAGGCAATCTGAGATACTTTAAAAAACAATGGAAGCACACAATACAGAAAGAAAATGACAGTGCTGTATGCACTAATGTTTGGCTTTTCATATGCTGGTTTTGTAGTAACACTAGTTTAATGTTACTAATAACATTAGTAACATCACTGTCTATGATGATTTTCTTATTACACTATTTTTAATGCTCTTTAATCATTTACAAAATAAACAAGAAAAAAAAAAGACTCACAAAAGAAAATCTTTGTTGTTAAAGATAGGGAAGCTATTTAAATGCATATTGGGAGATACTAGATGATGAGGTTCTGAGTTAATATATCTCCCTCAGCACCACTACTAGTCTCTGATGGCTATGATCAAAAGCACAAAAGAGGTTATGAGAAAGGCTCTATGGTGAGGGAATTGTACTTATCAAGGTGATGTTAGATGCCTTGAGCATCATTCAAACCCCCAAACCCAGTTACCATCTCCGAGAGAACAAAACACCTTTAACAGTAGCTGATTCCCTAAAGTCTAAAGAAGTGTCATTCACATTAATTATGGTGTTTGAAACTTGATATATCAATCCATGTTATCATCCATTTCTCAGGCAAGACTTCCTTATCAAGACTTTTCTGGTGAAGAAAGGTCGTTGCTTTTCTTCATTTCAGGGTTTGCAATCTCCTGCCTTTCATAATGATCAAATAATTGTTCCAACCAGGATATTGCCCAGCTGTGCTGTTTATAATTTGTAATATTTTCATTTCAAGTCTACTAGTGGTATATTTTTATGGCATTCACCCAAGCGGATAATGATCCAAACCAATGTATTTTAGAGGATTGGATAAACTGGATCAAAATTCAACTGCAAAATGTACAGAAAATGCCTTCTGTTTTCCTAGTTTTATATAAATATATATTTCTTTTAATTCTGTTAGTCAGAATGTTTACAGTCAGATTTTCTGTCCCATTGTTCATTAAACAGGAAGGAAAAATGTTGCTTTCCAGCATGTGCTAAGAATTTTAAATATGGAAAGGTCAAGATGCTGACTTCCACTGTATCTAGGTCATGGAGACAGAAAGGTGAAGCTGAAGCAGTTTTAGAGTTCATAATAAAATATGACTATGGTATATGTCACAAGAAGGATACAGGAAAGACTAAGGCTTTTCTGGTCTCAGCTGCTAACTGCATTTTCTCTTTTAATTTACTCAGTCACAGTTCTGACAAATGGATGTGCTTTCACTTAGAGGAGCTTGAGGAAACTGTAGCACAGTGGTTAAATAACAAAGAATTCAGAAATTTTACCCTATTCACACAATGGATTGAGGCTAGAGACATCAAACACATATAAAAACTATTCATATAAGGCACATTCATTGTCACATAAATGTAGCTGAAGCTCTTAATCTTAACAATTATTAGTTGAGAGAGATGAGTCAGTAAGTCACTGTTTTCTGTGGTGGGGTTGGCTAACTAGGAGACTGTCCTGTAAAGGGATTTTTTGCCAAGGTGGTACTGTATAACAAACAGACTACAATGGCTGTTGTTTGCCACAAAAGAGTTCACTTCCTGCAGAATAAGACACATACATTTAAATCTCATAAAGTTTTCTATCCATTCCATGTTTTTTAATTTCTCGTTGCATCTTAGATCCAGTAAATACCATAATGCTTTTAAAGATATCCAGGCTATCTTGGCTCTCCAATTGACATTTACCAGTAATGCAGTCTTTTAGCTTGACTTAGATCCATCTCCTAGTCTAGCATATTAAGTCAAAAGGACATAAAAATTATAAATGAGTCTCACAGGTGATATTAGCAGTCATTATGCTTCCTGATGGTTCAATACCCAAAGAATGAGGGCTTCTCCAGCTCTAACAGTCGTAAGAAGCATCTGTAAGAGAGTACATGAGTAAGTACAGTATTTTAAAACCAGACCAAACTGCACCAAAGAAAAGGTTCATATTTAAACTAGAAAAACGGTATCTTCATTGATGGCCAAATTGTCTCATGAGTTGAAAAACACAGTTCAGATCTCTCTTTCAAAACCAGAAAAAAAAGCTAAAACACTTAATTATTATATTAATACTAATACTACTATTAATAATAATAAATATTATATTAATACTTAATAAAAAGCCTTACAAATGTCAGAGTGCTGGGAAAGGGGGTAGTTGGTTTGGTTTTTAAGTAAAAATTGGTATACTTCCAATAGCACATATGGATCATTTAAACAAACCCTCAGATTTCAAAACCTTAGCAATATTATACAGACCTACCTAATGAATGCTCAATTATTACAGTCTTAATTGGGATAAAGCAACTAATATAGCCTTGCTATATCTCTATAGCTTCCCTGTTCTATCTAGTTAATATCAGTTGGTATTTGGTAGTATTTGGTTAATGCCTCTTCATGTTTGGTAGCTGTAGATCCACTTGTGGCCTTACAGGGCAGACATATATTTGCTGCTTTCACTTTTACTGAAGGATTATTAAAATACCCTAAACTATACTCTGCATGTACAGAAAATATGAGCTTTAGAATAAATGAGAAATGTTGTGTCTGAATTAAACAACTGTGGTGGAGTTTGAGTATATTACAACTTCTATTAAAACATTGTCACTGATAACTTGTAAGAATAGCTTTTATTCAAAGACTTTTGTGAGGGCTTGTACTCTCTCCTTTCACATATATTAATTATTTAATAAGAAATTGAGATAGATTTCATATTGTCAAACCCATACAAGGATTCTAGGGACATTCATAACCTAACAGTTATTTTGTAGTTGAGTTTCATTTATCACTTTTAGTTGTGCAAGCCTGAGCCCTAATCATCCATGGTAGATAATGCTTCCATGCAGCAAAATTCATTAACATTTCTATCTTTGCTAAATAAATAGACTACTTTTTCTTCTTCAAGCACTTTATAGGTTTATATTTATCATCTGTCATCTGCATATGCTGAATTTTGACATATCACAAAAATCCCTAGGAGGGATTTAATCTATTTTATTAGCTTTGCATTTTGTGAAATTTTCCATCCATCAGACCTCAGAGGGCATCTTAAGAAATAAAGTAGTTAGGAATAGAGATTTACAGTTTGGTAGTAGTAAGGTAAAGATGATGAGAGCTTCATCTATCTTAATAACACCCGGGTTGTGATAGACCACCTAAGAGAACTTGGCAGTGACGAAAACACCCCACCCTGTTAGTTTGGCTGACAGATTATTCAGCATGACACCCATAAGAGAGAGATCAGGCAGTCACATCAATGGTAGAGCATCAATGAGTTTTGTTTTTATTTACAACATCCATCACAATGTGATTGAGAACCAGGCATAATATGCAGTCGCATCCTTGGGAGAATTCTAGCACCAATTACCCTTTATCACTTTAATTCACTGACTGTAGGAGGCTCCACAAAATTTAGTGAGGAAGAGTATCCAGATCATATTCATTTACAGATGTATGAAGGAATTTTGCTAATGTGCTTCATTATAATTCATTTATTGATGATAGTATTTAACACACATTCCTACCAACTGGCAAGTATAGAAACAATGTTTTCTACTGATCTTAACAGAATATAAAAATCCTGAAGTAAATTTATTGCATCCTGTAAACAAAATAATTTATTGAACAAGAAACACTCTACCTTTCATTGTTCTACTCTTTTCGGGTTTTAAAATTAATTTATTTATAATAGGGGACTACAGATGCTATGCTATATTGCACTTGCTGTGATCATTTGTATCTCTGCAATATAGGTGTGATTTCTGTGTATATCAGGTGCATTGTACTCTTGTCATCTTGCAGGCTTTCTGGCACGCACACTCTCTTGGCTAAAAAGGTATGGGAAAAAGCATTGAAATGAGACTGTAAAGCAGAAACAAAATATTCTAATGTTAATCTTGCTGATGGAGGTATTTATAACTTGGATTTCTACTTCTATAACACAATTAAGAACTAGTGTCTTATAGCAAGATCTGAATGATGTAGAGTAGTGCCTTGGGGCAAGATGAAGTTTTGAATGCTAGTGAAACATATACGTTACCCAAATTATTCCATCATTACTGAAAGAGACTACAGAGGAAAAAAAACCACCCAACTTGCAAAAACTCAGAATGTATGAACAGAAAGCCAATCGTATCCTGGGCTGTATCAAGAGAAGCGTGGCCAGCGGGTCAAGGGAGGTGATTCTCCCCCTCCACTCTCGTGAAACCTCACCTGGAGTACTGCATCCAGTTCTGGAGCCTCTATTACAAAAAGGATATGGATGTGCTGGAATATGATCAGAGAAGGACCATGATCGTTGGGCTGGAGCACCTCTCCTACGAGGACAGACTGAGAGAGTTGGGGCTGTTCAGTTTGGAAAAGAGAAGGCTCCAGGGAAACCTTATTGTGACCTTCCAGTATCTTAAGGGGGCCTACAAGAAAGCTGGAGAGGGATTTTTTAGGCTGTCAGGCAGTGATAGGACTGGAGGGAATGGATTAAAACTAGAGAAAGGTTGATTCAGGTTAGACATTAGGAAGAATTTCTTCACCATGAGGGTGGTGAGACACTGGAACGGGTTGCCCAGGGAGGTGGTGGAAGCCCCATCCTTGGAGGTTTTTAAGACCAGGCTGGAATGGGCTCTGAGCAACCTGCTCTAGTGGGAGGTGTCCCTGCCATTGGCAGGGGTGTTGGAACTAGGTGATCTTTAAAGTCCCTTCCAACCCTGACAATTCTATGATTCTATAGATTTAAAGGACTCCTAGGGATAACATAATTGTTTATTAAACATGCTTTGTTCCTACCTTCCTTCAGTGGATATCTGCTTGTGGAACATCTTCACCTGTCACCCACCAAGGCAGCAGATTCCTCTTCTTTTCCAGTTAGGTTTGGACACATCACCAAATATTCCTCATAGAAAGTAGAATTCACCTCAGTCCTAACACACTAAAACTGAACTTTCTAAGTGAATCATTATTTCTTCTTCTAGCAAATCTTCTGGTCACTAAGCTCTTAACAACAGCTCAAAACCTTCATCTGCTCTCTTCTATGTAAACTTTTCTGTTCTTGCTAATAATAAATCCTGCTAAACTTGCTTCAGTTTCTCCAAAGGACATCAATTACTACAGTAGCTTTGACAAAACTTGTTGTATCTTACCTCAGTAGTTTGATCTACATATTTTTTTTTATCCGAGAGCAGGAATTATATTCAGCTTGCTTGTGAAATACCATTATAAGTTGTGTAAACTATTTGACTTTTGACTTCTGTGAAGTGACATTATCTTCACTTTCTTGTGTAAATCATTCTCCAGATAGAAAATGGCTTTGGATTCTGAAGAGGTTTCATTTATTTTGTGCAATATCCTCATCCAAGACTGAAAACAGAGGCTTGACATTAGATGTTGACCACAGAAAGCACATCGCTTTTCTGTGTGATGTGATTTTTAAAAGGGGTATGCACATTGAGTCAGTCCTTTGTCAGAAATGAATGTTTGTAATGAAGGAGTATTCTGACTGACTAGGAAATACAATTGTGAAAAGTTCTCTTTTGTTATGGAAACAGAAATACTGTCTATGATGCCTAGGTCTTGAAGGCATAATGATATTTGGCTCCAGTTAAGGCACACTTACTACTACCTTTAGGTAGATGTGAAATTGCTATTAACAGTTGACAGATGTGAATATACCAACCTAAATTATGTTTTCCAGTATCCATATGCATGCCTCCAACATTACAATCTAAGGATTTTACAAACAAAAACTGTAGATTCAAGCAATTAATTTTTAAACATTTTGTCCAGTTACCAGTTTTTCTTTTTCTTTTTCTTTTTTTTTTTTCTTTGGGTTGGGGGCTGAAGAGAGGGGAAAGCAAGAATTCTCATGAAGTTATAGGATTATGCTTCAGCTGATATCTCCAAAGTACTAAGTTTTCTAATATCACTCATAGTATAATGATAATATTGTTAAAAGTCAATTAATACCGTTAAAAAGTTAATTTAATATATATGTATTTATATATATGGAATGTTTCTAAAGGTACATTTTAATCTTAAATGACTGAGTTTGGTTTTGTCATTTCATGTAGTTTTCCACTTCTAAGAATGCATCCTTCCAAGATAATTTCTTCCAAGAAATTAGGCTAGCTTAGTTCATATTTTTCTTGCATCAGTTATAATGCCCTCCTGAAGCAGCTTTTCCCTTGAGCTGGATCCAAAAAACCACAAAATATTCTGATGCTCAGATCCAGACAAAACCCCATTGATAAACCTTTATGGAATGGCTCTATAAACACAGGCAACTCACCTTCACTGCAGCAGCAATAATCACAGAATAATAAAGGACTCTTTCTGAGCTCCTGCTCTGATTAAATTACATTTTAAGAAATCTTAAACTGGAATGAGTTCTTATTATGAAGTGAGTAAAGGGAATTATTATTTTTTTCTACATTGGTAATGGGCATATATTCTTACATTGTCAGCTGTTACTCCTGACAATGAGAATAGTTTAAAAAAATAGGCATTTGCAAGATATGGCAAAACTACAGCACACCATAAATGTTAATAGCTTTATTCATTTCAGATCTGGAATGTGACAAAATGACTCATGCTGGAGAACAGACTTCCTGGATCACAGTGTGAGGCAGGAAATTAAATTAGAGATGGTTAACAGAAAGCATTTCAGATCAGCATCCCACACCCACTCTTGAAACATTTGTCCAAAATGAGTCCCTATCCTGAGGTTTGAACGAACTTGTACATTTTTTTTCATATTGTCTCTCATTTTCTTAACTCCTCATTTTTACATGGTGATGAAGGTCTGTTTCTTATGAACGTAGTTTTAGACAATGGAAACAAGAGCAATAGAAATCTGCCCTAAAGGTTTGCTCTTGTGGAATTTCCTTCCCACATTTTGATCCAATAAGATCTTAGCCTGGGAAATGCTGCTCTGAACAGAGGCAATATGAATGATAGACACAAAGCAAGTGTGTTTTGGCATTGAAATAGATGGATCATCTCTGCCTGAATCTTCTAGTGTCATCATTTAACAGATTAAATTATACCCTTATTTTTGTATATGTCATTAAATACTTCTATTTCTACTGATACTGTGTAATAAAATAGAACTATATGTTTATATAAATTAATAACAAACTAAATTTATTTTTTTTTTTTTTTTTTTTTTTTTTCTTTTTTTTTTATAGGAATTTTTTTATTTTGGGGTTTTTTATTTAAATTTAGGATT
>JANIJG010005555.1:0-25687 GCA_024611175.1 Megaceryle torquata
GCCCTGGGTGACCCTGCTCTGGCAGGGGGGTTGGACTCGATGATCTCCAGAGGTCCCTTCCAACCCCCACCATTCTACGATTCTATGAAAACTTCAGCAGTTAAACCTGAAAGTGTATAGAAGGAGAAGCAATCAATACTGCATCTTGCTTGACAGCAAAACCCACCAGTTTTAAGGTATTTTGCGAAGTCCTTTTGCTTTGTACACCTGGTTACTACTCCTACTTCAACTATTAACTGCAATGGTATCTGTTTTGCAGTGCTAACATTCCCAGCTTTTCAATAAACACATTGGATAGCAAAGGTCCTGCCTAAAGCACTTGAAAAATAAAGGACTGGTCACCATTCTTACCCAGTGATAGGGCTGATTTCTGTAGAGCTGGGTGCTAAAACCACAGCCCGTCCCCAAACCGGTTGTCAGAAAGCAGCCACCCAGCTCTGCTCCCTGCCTCTGCCGTGAAGGACACTGCTGCTCAGTGAAAACTCCTTCAGACCTACCCTTGCCCTCCAGCCCTGACCCCTGGTAATTTGGCAGCCCTCATCCTCCTGTGGTGTTAGTCTCGCCTCAAGAAGCCTCTGCTCTGGTGAGTTTTAATTTCTCCGAGCTGTCTGCATACCTCTGGATTAAACAGCTGAAGTACAAAGTAAATTAGTATTTACCTCCTCTTCTCCTGCTCAGAGGGTTGCAAGGCAGGTCATTTTATTCCAAGTCCAAATGCCTACTTGTGATCCTCCCTAATCTATGCTAGGCACCCTATACCTGGAAAAGGTTCAGATTTGCTGATGCTTCCCGGGAGCTGGTTGTGGCACTTCTGAAACAGAGCCAGGCATCTTTCTAGCCCCCGACTGCCATCCTTGTTCCTTAAACCAAATACCTTCCAGCTCCTCTTCTTCAAGGTGAATTACACCCTAGACTCTGCTGGCTCTGTACAATACTGCTGATAAAATATAGCTATAGTGCATTCTGGATTTAGAGCTTTTATTAACAACCTTGCTCAAAGCCACACGATGTCTGGAGGTCAGCGTCTGGATTCCTGAGCCATGTATGAGAAACTGAAATGAATTCACTTCAGCAATCAAGAAAAAAAATACAGGTGGTTAGAGAATACAAGAATAGAATAGATTTTAGCAGACAATGCCAATAAACCCTAACAGGATTAATGGTCCAGGCAGCTGGAAGAAGACTACTCTCAGCATGAAACTCATTTCAAGAGGTTAACACCAGTTCAATATTAAGAATTGAGGCTCTAAGTGTGAATTAGAGATCATTTCTTTCAAGGGAGCTGGGAAGATCCTGGACATTGGATTGGGTTTTTTTACTGTATGTACGTGATGTCCATACAGAATAAATTTCTAGAGTAAATTTCCAGAGTAAATTTCCAAGTAAGTTTTGGGAACTGCTTACAACCCAGAGCTGTTCAAAACTTTCACAGTGTTCATCCCAGAAAATGTTGTAACACCGTCACAGTTTGTGAGAAGAGGTCGCTCGGCTTTTTGGAGCTGTGACTGGCTCCAGGTTTTCTTCCCCCTCTGCCCTCATTGATCAACCCCTCTCCAGGCAGCCTGTCCTTACTGCAGACCAGGGGTCCCTACGTGGGGACTTCATGTGCTCCCATCCCCTTCTACCTCCTGGTCCTTACTCATGGGTGTGGGTCCTGCCTCAGGACAATCCCTTTTTGGAGCTGGCAGGACATCCCCAGCCCCTGTGCAAGCAGCTGGGTCTACATCCACAATTCCCGGGGTGGGGGGAGGAAGAGGAGGAGAGCTGCCAGGAAGAGAGAAAGGAAGGAGCGTTTGGTTTGGTTACAGATCCAGATCGAGGGCCTTGCCCAAAGTGAACAGCTACCTGCAGCTACCAATGGCAAGTTTTCAACTACAAACCCACGGCTCTTGAATTTTGGAGGGTGAGGTTGTTGAGAGCCTAAGAATATCTGGACTTTATGATGCAGCAGGAGATGGTGAATGATGCTTTTTTATCAGGATATACTTCGAGTGGAGAGTGAATTCATACACCCAAGCGCCAAAGTCTCTACTTGTTGAAGTAGTAACATTCTACAGCTACATTTTGCAAAGGACACTTTTAAAATGTTGATTATTCTTTGCTTTTGAAGGTTTTGATAATCTGTGAGGAACTTCTTAATGTAACGACCAGGAGTGGCTTGTATAGCTCTTGATATTCTTTGCTATTGCCATTTAGAAGCAAATTCAATTAAATTTAATACCAGCTGTCTCCTTCAAGTGGTAACAGGTACACAAAGATGCACGTAAATGCATTTTAATTTACTATATCAATAGCACCAAGCTAAACGTATGAGATGTAGCAACGACTTCAATATATTAGCATAAAAATCATTCTTTCAACCCATGTAGTTAAATTAGTACAGAGGCTGTATTTAGATCAGCCCTAAGGAAATCATTCCCCGTCCCTCCTTCTCCAGCAAGAAGAGTGATAGGCTAGGGTTTGTTTAAACTGCTATTACTAGCAAAGCTGTACGGTTTGGAAGTGATGGAAAACTTTCAGCTACGGTACTGTTGCTTTATGTCTGCTTTCTCAACAAGTTGACCAATATTGAGGCCTTGAAGAGTTGACTCAGATTGCCACAAGGTGGCACTGAAGGCCCATGAGCACTTAACACACATGTCCATGCAGCCTGGAGTAACCGCTTTGTCTCCTGAGATCATTAATCCCGATATCATAACTTAATGATATTAGAGCACAAGGGTACAAGCAGAGATTAGTCCCACATGCCCTATTTGTAGCACACAACAAGTAGTATTTAGATAGAAAACATGCGACCATCTGTCATGTTACCACAAAGCAATGCCTGTAATGTCACCTCTCCTGACATCCTGGGAGAGAAAAGAGAGAAGAGCTATGGGAATAATTTGACTAGAACGGTCATGCCCCTAAATCTTTGTAATTTCATCTTCTGTAACTTACAGTAAATACAGGAACTACAGAGAAAATACTGTACCACAGTAATGTCCGTGGAGTTATCCTGGACAATAACAACACTTAGTCACAATGACTGTACCTAGAACACATCCTAGGCAATATCCCCTCTCTCTGTATTATTCTTACAAGCAGAGTCTAAAAATCATGATTTGTTTTTGAAGACTCAAGATTTCTTCTAACGAGCTTAAAGTTTTTAGCACTGGTGTCTATAATTGGCTTTATTTCTAGGGATATAAAAAGCTTCCAAATAAAAAGATGGCACAAACCTCCATTAAATTCAATACATACGCTCTCAGTTTGAAAACAAGAGGCAAAAACTACACAGTCCACAGTACAACTGACACTTTATTCCTTCGTGATGGGGATATATAGTGTTGAAACTGCAAGATTCAAAGAAAAAAACCCCAACCTAATCAAAAAAAACCCCAAACCCCAAAGTGCAAACCTCTATTAGAACAGATGATGGAATGTAACGATGTTTTTTTTTTGGCACAAAAAGTGGGGAACTACATACTGCAACAAGAATTAAGTTTAATGAAATGTAACACTTCTATGTTCAGTAGTCCTATTTGTGCACTGCAGAACAATACAACGTAAAACAGTGACTAACACAATTCACATGCAACTCTATACAAGTTATATCATACGTCCAGTTCAAACTTTTTCTGCAAATACATGTGAGGTCCAATGATATTTTGTTCACGATCACTTAAATACCACTCTTTAAGCAGTCTTATCTTTTCAGCTTCCTTATTGATAAAAGCAAAAATAGAGGTTCTTTAAATAGTATTTTCCTCAAATGGTTTCGTGTGAACGTTGGTGTTTTCTGTCAAAGTAATTTGGCTCTCCCTTTGTTGATAGGATGTATAAGAAGCTGAATAAAATCAAAAGCTCATTTTTTTTTCATTCCCAATGCTGTCAACAAACAGCATTCTGTGCACTGAGTTTGTTGTTAAAACTGGACATAGTGTTGCCTATGAGCTCTGTACCTATCACATGGAAATCACCAATAAAATAAAATAAATCAGAGCACGGCTTCATACAGTGGCATCTATTTAAGGATTCTATTAGCGTGGAAAAGACAAAAATGCAGAAATGGAAGAATTCAAGTTTATCTTATAACGTACAGTATGCATTCACATTTTCATTGCAGAGAGAGACACTGCGTTCACATTCTTGTGAAGAAAGAAACCCACGTATTACAGCTCTCCTTAAACTCTTAGCAAAGATAACATCGTGAGAGATCTCGAATGCACATCACAGCTCTTTCATTTCAACCAAACTAAACCAATTGCTCCAAGGAATAATAAAAAGAAACCCCCAAAGCAAACCAAAAAAAAAAACCCAACCAACCAAACCTTTGATGAGTAATTCAAGCCCCACTGCTGAGCTTTTTCCACAGAAACCCTTCTGTACTGGCCTGCTGTGTCATATAGCTTGACAGTTGCTATCAAGTCTGCTATGGGCAACCATCAGTGTTCAGTGTCTCATCTCCTTTTTTGGTTTGGGATTTTATTATTTATATAAATCATCATCCTTGATTAATATCAGGCATCTAAAAAATGTTCTGGAGACAAGATGGACAGGATGTCCCTTAGATGCATATGTGTCACAGCAGAAATATCCTCACAACTGAATTGCTTGGGCAACACATAAATTATCAAACAGCAAAAAATGAGAAGAATTTGGCATAATTTTAGTTCTTAGTACCATGCTGCAAATGCACCAACTGAAGTGCTCTTAGTGGTTTTGCTTTATAATGCCAGAATAAAGAATGATGCCAAAAGCAGAGAGGTGAGGGCAATCCCACTAACCACCTTAAGTAACTTTTGGCATCAGGCTAAGGTGTAATTTAGAGCATCTATGTTAGGAGGCTATGATGCCTACCAAAACCAAAAGAGAGAAAAGCAGGTGTGATTTAGAGCACCTAAATTCTGTGCCTGAAGTTAGACAGTTGGAAGGCAACTCCAAATCATCACCTGAGAGAATTCATGTCCCTCAGCCACGCCCTTGCTCGTTCTGTGTACCAAAATGCAGCCTCAAAGCCAAGGAAATCTAAATAGCAAGAGGTAAAAGACCAAACTCTCTGTCAATGCAGTTTTCTTAGCTCTGAGATCCCAACTCTCCCTCCCTTGGGGAGCCAGGAAAGTTAATTTTCACCTATTCTGCTGCTTTCAGGAACACAAGGTATCAACAATGTCTACCACAAATGTTTCTCTTTTCTGGAGTAATCCTAAAGGAGTCACAACCTTGTCACTCCCTCAGTCTACAGCTCCTGCTGACATTCATCCTTCCAGATGACTCAGAGTGGACCCTCAGTTTCTCCTCTCTCCTGGAACCTACTCAAGGAGAGAGTGAGCTTAGGATAGTCCACTGTGAGCTGGGATACTTCGGAGTGAACAGTGAAGAGGAAGCAGGACAGAAAAAAGACGACTCAAGTAAGGGAACTGAGGCAACAGAAGGCAAAAATCACTTGGGGTTAAAAGAGAAAAGTGTTCATCATGCCATAATCTAGAAATGAGAGTCTGAGGGGGAGAGAGAAACAGGTGAAAGGTGACAGGTAGGAGAAAAAAAACCCCAGAAAATACAACAGAAAGTTTGAAAGAGAAACTAAATAGAAACCCCACAGCCTAGTGCTGTCCCAGATGAGTTGGAAGCTCTGGCTCCACAGCAAGAGCAGCTACAAGGGACTGAAGGGCAGGGATGGGGGCCAGGCCCCAGGAGGTACACGGACAGGGTGGGGGGATTCTGCTCTAGCTTTGTATGTAGGTTTTTAACAGAGCCCATCTTGCCTCTAGAAGGTCACAGTTAAAATACTGCAGGGGCACTTTTTGGCACAAAATCTTTGTTTAACATCAAGTCATTTTAAATACAAGGTAATCTATCAGATTATTTAAGAAGCACCAAGGGAAGGTAGAAAAAGAGATTCCCCACTGCAGTGCTTACATCCTTAGGGCCTGATCACCTGGGTCAGGTTTAACCTCCCCAGAGCCTGATCACCTGGGTCAGGTTGAAATAATGGCACATGGGAATAGAGGAGAAAGGAGAAACATCGGGAGAACCTTTTTGGTCAGCACACAGCCATGAAAACAGCACCTGCCCTTTGGCTGCCTAAGGACTTCCTTTGGGACATGTGCTCTTTCCACATCGCTCTCTCCCTCGTGATACCTTGGTGTCATCACAACACACAGTGTGCCCAGAAAGCATCAGGTGTATTCTGGTAGCTGCCAGGGGGTTTCCTCCTCATTAACTATTGAGATGAAGTGAGGGATACTCTATGGAGTACCTATGGATATGGGTACTTAAGTTTCCTCCTTTATGACTACACAAAAAAGCATGCAGGTTTCCAAAGGATATCCAAGCATGTGCTCAGTCAATACTGTTTGTTTTCCTGCAGACCACACTGCCTGAGCCCTTCCTGTTCACTTCCTACTGTATCTTAACAACAAGCCACAAGTGGTTGAGGAAAGGTGGAGGAGATGTTTAGGAAGTTGATAACGTGTTCTGACTATTTATCAGTCTCTGGAGAGTTTCCACTACTGCCTCTGTTTGGGAATTTCTCCATCCTTAGCTTACAAATGATTTAATAAGAAGCATGAATATGACAGGGTATGCTTTACTATGGTGGAAAAAAAAAAGTATGACTCAGTGGGTAAACATGTTGTGGAATCTGCTAAAAAAATGTATTTGTTTTAACTGAATACCACAGTAAATATTCATGCAATTAAAAAAAAAATGCTGGTTATTGTTACAGGGAAAACTGACCCAAGGGCAGATGAAGTACAAATGCCAATCTTCCAGGAAAAAATAGCTTCCCTTATTCATGAGCATAATCCAGGAATAGCTGTCCCTCAACTCTTTCTATCACCCTTTTATTCTGAATTTTGCTAGTAAGTGGCTTCCAAAAAGAGGAGAAAACAGAGACTGAAATAAAACAGTAAACAAAAAGAATTAACATCCCCCCCCCCACACACTTTACATTACTTTTCTAGCTTTAACTTTTCCAAAAGAATCTCAGCCTTTCGTTTTTGTGGTTTGGGTGCTCCCTGGGATCCACCCTTTTGAAAAACTCCTCTTTCATTCTCACCAAATCAAAAGTCACAGCATTAGCTGCAAATTGGGACCTGAATTTGCGGGACGTTATCTTGTGTTGCTGCACTCCTCTCTTTCTGTCATTCAAGTTTCCCAGACAGACATTGCCCTTGAATGCTCCCACTGAAGGCAGCATTTTCCAAAGTTGCTACCTGGGATCTGCAACTGATTGCAGCTACAACTCTGGCCAGCAGCATCAGCAGCAACGCGATACGGCTGAAACAGTGAGCGCAATCCCAGCGTGTTCCAGCTAGTGTATGGAAAGCTTCCTTGCACCACCCAAAATACTGAGTTCACGAGCCCACTGAGGGGTTTTTTCCTTCAGTCTCCTCTAATCCCTTGTATCACTGGAAGTTAAGAGGACTGGGGAAGGAAAAAAACAAGACATAGTGCAAGGAAGCCAGAGAAAAACGACAGGAGAAAAGCGCAAAGAGAAATGCTTGAAATGGAGAGAATTAGTCTGTTTTCATAAAGTTTTCACACAGGTAATGTTAAATCACTAAAACTAGGGGTGAGCCATTATAATTGTCTTCTGCTAGCCCATGGGACCAACACGCTTCAGAGTTATGTGCCCCCCAACAAACCGTACAACCACCTTAAATATCATCTGTAAGGACATAAAAATACACAAAGCAAAAAATCTGTAAACAACGGTTAGTAGCACAGTGGTACAGTAGATTGTCAATAAAAATAATAAAAGTGTGGATACAGATTCGTCTACCTTGTGTAACATTATTGCCAGTTACAAGGGAGGGACTCTGTAAACTCATAATTCTGAACTTTTGTTAATAAGCACAGAGCAACAGGTGAGTGCCCCATCTACTTTCTCCAGTTCTGTGTTGGCTATCGGGATCAGCATGTGGTCCTTCAGTTTTTCAAATACCTGTTTAGGAAAGAAAACAGAACAGAAATCATTACACTTTGTACCTCTCATTTTCCCTTTTCTCCAAGTCTTTACAGAAGGAAGGGGTATGGATTTCCCAGCAGATGCTGCCTCGTCGTTTGTAATCAACACTTCACATTTACCTTGCACGTGGCCTTCTGACTGTGGGAGTCACCCACAACAACACCACAGTGAGGGGAGCTGTTGCTGTGTCCAGTGATGCAAAAGAAGCACCAGGGGCACAAGAGACCAAGTCATTACATCAGTAGTGGAGATGAGACCAGAGCCCTACCCTTCCACCTTTCTCTATCTGCTATTTCTATGCCAGGATACAGCAGCCCATTCTGGAAAGAGTCTGATTTCAATCCCAGCAAGGCCGGGATGCTGGGGGCTTCCCGGGCGCCTTCAGCACAGCTCTCACCTTTGCACTCTCTGGGTACTCCTCGGGGGCTCGGTGCAGCAGGACGTGGCCTTTGCTGGGAATGTTTAAGTAGATGCAGTTTGCGGCGGCATCGTCTGGCACCGTCAGCTTGTCGTAGCGGTGGTCGCTCATCTGCTGCATGGTCTGCCAGGAGATGCAAAGGGCAGCTCTTTAGACCAAACACATGAGCAGCCCAAAACAAACGGGAGAAAAGAGCCTTCAAAAAGCAGTTAATTGTGATTGCCAAGCCAGCCAAGGACCATTTTGCTATGCAGCAAGTAAGGAGCTCTTTTCATCTCTCTCCTTCAAGAATCTACTGACCTTAACTGAAATGAACATTAGAAGACCTTTGTAAAGTGGCTCCTGCAAGCAGCAGCAGGATTAAGCAGGGCACTGAGTAAGCACCTTCCATGGGGTCTTTTCCTCAAGGAATGCACACCGAGTATGGAAAACTCCCTCTCACACTGACGGGCACTATAGGTGCTCGGCACCTTCAAAACAAAAGCAGCCACCATTCAATATTTATAAACCGAGCGCAAATTAACACAAACAGGACAGGAACAGTTCCCAGCTTGGCTATCAGCCTAATCTTAATTCTTTTCAAGGACCTCCTTTCTGCTTTCCAAGCAGTTACTCTTTCACTAAGCACCTGTGCTGGAGGGTGAGAAAGCACGGCTGTGCTAATCCTCCTCCCCAAGGGGACAGCACAATAACCTCCTCAGAGCAGCAGAGCTGGTGGGTTTCAGAGGTTTTGGTTTATAAATATAGGGCTCATACACAGCTTTGGATCCTGGCTGGAATGTCAGAGGCACAGACTCTCAGCACACAAGAAGCCTGAGCTCCCATATTTTGGATCTGACTCAATATTTTAATAAAGATGGGAAAAGCCTGGAGACAAGATGCCTGACTCCCCATTGTACCATTCCAGCTTCACGCTGACGGAGACCGAGAGTAACTCAGATGTGAACAAAACTCAGAGTCAAAAACATCAGTGCTACTGAAAGCCTGAGCAAACGCAAGCGTTTCAGTTTCTCTCCTCGCTATGTTCCCACATACATTGCAAAGATATTTTTTTTTCAGTTTAAAAATACTTACACTAACATTCTCTTAAAAATAAACTTGTATTCTGTTAACAACATTTTAAACTGAATTCCCTCCTTGGGGAAACCCCACAGATTTACATCACAAAGCAGAGAGCAGACTTTAATTTTAAGCACAGTTAAGTTTATCATATAATTATCTGCAAAGTCATTCATTTGTACTCCTTCTCATTCATTAAAAGAAGAAAAAAAAAATACTATACAGAACTGAACTGTAACAAGGATCTACAACATCCCGGGAAGCAACAAAGCCACTCAGACTTGCACACACCTACAGAAATTCCTTTATAGGTCTGGATACATTTTTCATGTTGTAGCCTGAGTCATCCACTTCCCATGGAGAACATGAAACTCACAGTAAAGAATGCTGTGCCTTCTTGAGAAAGGGTTATCAGATTGTCATTTCTTGTTCATTCTGAAGTTATGAAACCATCCCAAGTTCCCAAGGTCACATCTGCTTCCATAAAAGGTTAAGGTGTTTTTTTCTGGGGGAAAAAAAATCTCCCTGCACCTTTACTGCACCAGATGTATTTTTATTACTGGGCTTACCATGGTTGACTTCCCCATTTATAATTTTCTTTCTGTTATGTTGCCAAGACGTGTTTTATTACGTTTTCCTTCACATTGCAGGCATCTAGCATCAGGTGACATGCCTTCACCTTGAGTCACACAAGACTCAAGTGACTCTTCTCCCTGGTGACCAGAGCCAGCAGACTCGTTCTGTACCTGCAGCTTCTTTTCTTCTCTACAGAAGCTTTTTAAGTCTTGATTAAGGAAACATTTCTCAATAAAACAGACGTATTGGTAGAGGAAAAGCCACCATGACTGGATTTCACTCACCTCCCAAACAGTTGTGCTTTCTCCAGTCCTTGCTGGAAACAGAACCCTGTAGGTTTATAAATATAGGGTTTTGGTTCTGTAGGAACAGCTCATTCCTCAGAAACATATTGTCAATCACCATGAAACGTTTCCATTTCTTAAGCACAAGGGTACAGATGCATCTCCCATGCATTAGCTTCTGCACAGTGCTGAAGGGAGAACAGCAGCAGCAAGTAGAAATGAAGAACAAGAGGCAGGGCTTGAGCTGTGCCTCAGGAACCAGCTTTGGGAAGCCTGGGAGATAACGGCAGGGGCACGCTAGGAGAATTATCTTCAAGATTAAAAAGAACCAAAGCTGTTGCTGAGTGAATTCAGAAGCAAATGAGAATACAGAGTGGGAAAGTGAGATGAAGCAGGAGTTTGAGTATCCAGGTGCACCAGTGGGAAGGGAATCCCAGCTAGCTCGAACGCCGCCGCAAGAAAGCATTGACCAGTAGCTGGATGTTTGACAACTCAAGATAACCCTCTTCCTTGGCTCTTCAGATAAGAGGCAAATCATATTTACAAGCTTTCATCACTGTTACAACTATGCCCACACGTGCCCAGGCAACAACACCCCAAACCTGCCCCATAGGGAGGCTCCAGATGCAGCAGAAATGCACCAGTAACAACACAAGTGATTTTAAAGACCCCCCCGTGAGGTCTTCCCTATTTCTGCTACATAAAGTTATTAAGCACAGACAAGACAGAGCAAAATATTTAAAGTAACCAGTCCTTTGATAGTACTTTCTATCAGACGTACCCCCAAAACTCAGGTATTGTTTAAAATGACACGTTTACAAAGACAGGGCTCCCACAATACGTTTGTGAAGGGCTGGCTTTCTGCCCACAAACTCTGTGCGACCAGCTACGTTAAGGGCCAGGCATTTCCCACATGCCTAGTTTTTCTGGGAATTTTCTTCAGCCTGAAGAGGGTAATTTTCATTGCGCATTCTCTCAGCCCTTAGTCATGCTTTCCTTATGTTGAAGTCATTCACATAGCCTAAGATGCCTTTTCTATAGTTTTTACAGCGTGTCCTCAGACAACTGAGGTAATGGATAAGCTAAATAATCCTAAATATGAAGCAGCATTATGCACGAAGGAAAAATGCAGATGCATTCAGGGCCTATTATCACTGACAGAATTAAGATGACCACATGTGCTTTTAAACCAGGCCAAGCCTAGTTACCAATTTTCCCCTTCCACGAGGAAAGTCCCAGTTTGAGCCCTGCTGCCACCTGGGACCTACTCGCTCGCAGATTTCTGTGGGACAGACACCAAACCCACCACGCCTGCAAGGTGCCTTTGTCTCGACAACACCCCAAAGCAAAACCAAACATACAGGGAACGTTCCTCTTGCTAATGTGGCAACGAACACCGCACCTAAAAATGCCCACCTCGTGTTGACAGAGAAGAAAATGCACTGGTTTGGGCTTGGGTTTTGGTTTTTTTTTTCAGGATCTTTTTGTTTTGATCAGTACTGAAAAGAAGAATCAAACCTAAGCCTAAGTCGAAGGCATGTGATCCTACACCCACAGGATCATTCCCTCATCAGACTTCAGCTACCTTTTCCTAAACCCTTCAGGCCACAGCATTCTCAAAAGAAAACCAGTCACTTAAAACCACTGCAAATAGTTATTTGTTGGTTTTGTGGGTTTGGGTTTTTTCCCATCCCATCTCTTCTCCTTCTTTCCAAGCCTATTAAAATTGAGCCTGTTGTACACATCCAGCCTGGGTACCGAGCAAATTGGGAGTATTTTCATCACAGATGTTGAAAGTTGTGAGAAAAGATTCAGCTACAGCAGGATTTTGCCTATGATGATGAAAATGAAGTATTTTTGTGGTGCAGAGCAACTACTGCTGACGAGAATAACAACTCATCACTACTCAGCCACATCCTCCAGGTTGGCTGGGAGTCTGGAAGGACAGGATGCTTCTCTTCTCCTTGGAGAAAGGACCACTTCTGTGGCAACATCATCAGGCTTATGCCCTTAGACACTTAAGGCAAAAGATGAGGACTTATTGCTGTCTCCCTGGAGAATGCTGCTGATTACCAAACCTGCCATTTTTGGATGCTTGCAGAACCCGGGAGAGCTTCTTTATCAGTGCTGCATGATGGGGATCTCCAGCCCCATGCAAGAGGTGGTGATATCCCACTTCTGGATCCTAAGACAGGGACTGGAAGTGACCAAGATTTGGTGTGTGGGCCCGGGGACCTCAACTCATCAGCTGTTTTACAGGAGGATACCACCTACAGCACTGTCCAGTTCGCTGCTGAACTTGTAGCAAGGTATCTTCAGGCACACCCTGTTGGAGGAAGCATTTTCCTTTTTGATTTTTTTTAACTTGTCCCTTGCCCAGCTAATTCTTGCACTGGAAGACACAGCAAACAATTGAACTCCAGTATCATTCTTGATTTTATCAGCACCCATGATCCCATCTTAGTTGTCTTTTTCAGGCTATAGTCATAGCTTGCTTAGTTTGTCTCCTCAGGCAAGCTGTTCCAGGTATCTGTCCATCCTTACTGCGCTTTGCTGAATCCTTCCACTCCTACTCTACCTTTTTTGGAACAAAGGGATAGTGTGTGCAAAGCCCACACAACAGCAAACATGCAGATGCACCACAGCTTCGATCGGAGGCATAATGATGTTTTCCATTTGGTTTTCAGCTGAGCTGGCAATTGCAACAAGCCCAGGGATCTTATTTCTGTGGTCATGATCCATCAGAGCCCATTATTTTGTAGGTGATGTTCATATTGCCATTCTCCCTGCCACTTCACACTTATCTACACTGAACTTCATTCACTGGTTTATTGCCCTGTCTCTCTCTATCAAGTTTCCTCCTCACTTTTTCATATTTGGAGAAAAAAAGCAACAACTGCAGGGATCAACACAAGACAGAGGGGCTGGTGACCATACAAACCATGCTCCACAACAGCTTCTCAGAGCTTCCTTGACTGGCAACACTGCCAACACTGACCATAAGCAGTTGCCCAGGCTGACCAGAGGGGAGAGAAGAGCAGAGCTGGAAAAGCCAGTGATCTTTCTTGACTGTCAAGATCTATCAGGAGTGTTATCCTGAAATGCAGATAGGTGGGAGACACAACAGTGGGGTAGGCTCAGTAGGAAGGGGACGAGACAGACACTTTGAGCAGCATAAATTACAGTAGCATCACCTAAGACTTCTCGTTGGGTACCAAAAAGACTGCTAGACATATAGGATAGCAGATACCCTATGGATGCAAACTACATTCAAGATCTGTTTGCAACCAGCAACGTCCCAGTCTGCCACGGTAAATAACACCAGATTCCTTAGCCCATACGTGGCCAGAGCATCACTTGAATTCCCACCTACCACCCACACTCTCAGCAGCTGGGCTTTGGGCTTTTCCTCCCTGCTGCACCCTCTCGGTCATGTTTTCTGCAAGGCAAAGTTCTTGCAGCAACCTCTCCCACCCTGCTCTTTGGCTTTTCCTGGAGCAGGACACCTTTTGCATCCTGGCAGATGTGATGACGGGTACCACGTGCTGTTCATGTGCACACCTGGGCTGCTCTGCCCCTCTGAGCCACCTCGTGTCACGGCCACGCTGTCATCTGCCTGCCAGCTCTGCCCAAGGACGGCTGCTGCAAAGGGAAACCACCACGTGAGGAGGGGAAAAGGAAGCTGCTTACGTGTGGCTGTTGCTTTCAGTCAAGAAGGTAAGATGATGAACATCCTGTCTTTTGGAACAGGAACCCAGGGAGAGAATAGTCAAAGACAAAAACAAAAGCAGCAAAGGAATAGAAACCTGAGCTCCCATTTACGCAAGTCAAATGACATCATCTCAGTCAGCCTCTGCCCCAGTCCTGTGGCTGACAGCCTTACTGGTGACAACAAGTATGTATTGAAAGAGACTGTTTCCCCACCCTTTAAAAAAAGATAAAGCAAAATAGACTTAATACACCAGTCTCTATTCTATAAATATATACGTTTTGAGTCTGTATCTTCCAAAAGACTAGATTCTTCTGCATAGAGCACTGACACTCAGTTAAGCATGATATGTTTAATACAACATCTAACTTCAATTAAAAGAAAACCACAACTGGTTGCCTTCTGAAAGCAGCAGGTCATCTGGTACTCAATGAAGACCTGCACCCTCTGAGATGCTGTACATGCTTAATTCATTAGGTAAAGGGAAATGAGAAGGACCTAAAGGAAAGTGCACAGGATTTTCTAAGGTGACCACTTTTCCTATCTATAAGGCTGAGAGCAGCAAAGTCTCATTCTTAAACTTTTAGGGGCAAGTTGCAATTGTTCTCTGGATTTCACAAAGTTTACTTTGTCGCTGCATTACAGGAAAGTCATCATTCATCTGCACTTTCTGCTAATTCCCTACCTGATGTCATCCTCTTTGGGTTATTAATATTAGGAATCATTTCCACAGCAACCCATTGTGATAGCGTAAACACGGGGTTATGACTTCATCTGGGGAATAAGCAGAGGCAAAAATGATGAATTCTCAAGGAAGAAGAGATAATGTTTTCATGCAAACGTGTGCTTTACTAGGAAAGACAGACAATGTACAGACAATAGAAGAGCAGATTTATCCGAGCCTTTTCATGCTGCCCAGGGATCCAGGCTCCTTTCTAAGAACACCAGATCGATGAAGTTTTTCCTTAAGTGCTGGTTCTGGAGGAGCTTCTGTGGCAGAGCTGGGAACCCCTCAGCTTTAGGCAGGCTTGCTACCACTGCTCTCACGCAGGGAAACAGCACTTGGCTTTTTTAAAGCTGGCACACTGCAGAGACTTCAGTTATACAAGATGGAATAAGAACAAAAGGCATTTAATCACAGGAATGGGGTCAACTGCCAACACTGCAACAGCTCCTTGCGCCCAAGTCTTTAAAAGCACTGCTGTGATCATAGCTTTGGATACAGCCCAAGGGTGTAGTTGCCCAAAAGAGACTCCTTTCTATTTCTATATCCTTAAGATGTGGTTTAGATAAGCCTCCCTTGACCTCTGTCAAAACAGCTGCATTTGCAATAGCATCCTTCAGGGGATAATTCAGGGGCTGAATGAGCAGCTCCAGTCCCAGTAGAAGATCTTGAATGGGATATTCAAGAACAAGGCAAAGCAATCACGTCCAGCCTTTTATCAAAAGCAGAAAGAAAAAAGGAAAGGTATTTGCTGAAGTCATGGGATTGCACTACTGCACATATTCCAACACACTCCTGACCATAACAACAGCCCATCGACTAACGAGGTCAGAGCCTGAGATACCAAGGATGAGCTCAGAAGTGCAGATGGCACCACCACTCTGGCTCTGCTGGGACAGATCTGTCCAGGGGACACGAGGGGTTGCAAGCTCAGCTGCGTTAACCTGCTCTGCCTCACACCCTGCCTGGCAATGCCACTCAGCCCTGATACCTGCCGTGGCCACGCTGCGTCTGTAATAAGCAGCATCTGTTCCTCTGAAATGACCGACTGAGATCCCAGAGGTTTCACATGCAGCTCCACTACCCTGGATCTCGGAGGGAACACCCCAGACACAGCTGGCCACAGGAATTAAGCTCAGGCCATACGGTGAGATGAGTGCTCTCCATGCTGCAGCACTCACCCCTAGGCACCGTGCTGGGTTTCCTATCTTCCTACCAGGTCCTCTGCTCCCTTCTGAGATCCATCAAATCACCAGGCATTACCCCAGAGCCACAGGTTCTCACCAAAGCCTCCTCTACCAGTCCTGTAGGGAGACTCTGGAGACAGCCCTTTGGAAAGTGCCCAACATAAAAGACTACCCAAAAGACAGCCTCATTTCCCAAGGGGTGAGAGAACGTATTTCATTAGCAGGCACTTGCTACAAACACTCGCTTGCAAGGGAACTGCCGTGCTTGCCAAAGCTGGTGACAACACGTGTAACCCTCAGATCCTTTGGGATTGCTACCAACTTATCCAAAGGGTGACAAAGTTGCTTAAACCAATGGTTGTGTCCATCGTCATCTGCTGCTGTCCAAGTCTTCACTTGTCACTGAGAACATCTGTGCTCTGAACCAACCAACACAAACAGCCAAAGGAGAGGAACACAGCTTAGCATACAGCGAGGAGCACAGAAGGGAGAGTACAACAGGTGCCTTGTCAAGGTTCCCATCATCATCTTGCCCAGCGGTTGCCTTTGCTGCTGGAACCTGAACTAGATTATATCCTGGGCCGGTTCCTGCTCTTCTGCTGTCCCAGCAAGACCCCAGGGCCGTGTCCCTCATGGAAGAAGCCACACAGAGTGTCCACCCCCAGCGCTGCCCCGTCACCTCCCCATGCTGGGGCTGGCACTGTCACAGCCCAAACTCATCCTCATTCATGCTCATGGTAAAGGTCAGCGACTCCAACAGGGCAGGATCAGAACCCAAAGGTGACACCTTTGGAGGAAATCCTGGTCCCCTTGAGGGAACAGAAAAATAATCCTGGGTTTTACTGGCTCAACAGCCACGGCCAGCATTCAACTATGGAACTGCACATAGAGAATTATGAATGGCTTTATCTACAAGAAGAAATTCAATGCACAATGAAAAGGCAGAAGGAAGTTACAAGTTTTGGCTGTGGTAGCCACTAAAGGCCTCCGGGGCTTCTGCAGTTAATTTGTCCCTCTCTTTCACCCCCTTTCCTTCAGTGCCACTTTTCAGCTGCAGCCCAAATAAACATTCTGTACTTGCAAAAGCCTGAAGAGGATTTCATGCTTAAAATGTCACTCCTGATTTATTACCTGTGCTCTATAATCCTAAACTCTGTGCACCCATTTCCTAGCTCACTTGCAGCTCTTTACGTTCCTCACGACCCGGGTACGTGAGCACCCGGTGCAATTTCTTTCTCTATTTTTCAAGCACTGTAAGGTTACGTGAGTTGCACCAGTCAGATCAATCAAGAAAAATATCTTTCAAATGAGGTTGTTTGAAGGAAGATAAACCCTATTTTAACTAGAAAGTGTTAGCACAGCATGATGTAGCAGTTCACTTGTTGCCTAACAAGACACGGTACAGACTGAAAACCCAGCGACCAGAGATGGTTAGAGCCAGGTTAATCATTTTGCTTGTATGATTGCATTTCCAGACATGAAAAAGTCAACAACAAAGGAGAGGTTTAAAACAACAAGCTATCACAATAACAGGGTGGCACGCTGGGCTGTGCCAAGCAAATGAGTCAGTAGAAGCTGAGGGGACTGTACTGCCACAGAGTGCGGTGGGTAACGCGGGGAGCAGCTGACAGCACTGCTATGGCTCAGTGGATCGGGTGAAATCCAGGGAGCAGCTTTTAATTCCGAGTATCACTGTCTCATAGATATCCTCCTGCAATTACATTTTCACAAGGCAAGCTGATTACCAGCTGATTCTTTTTTTTTTTCCACCCCCTCTGGAGGTAAGTGAACAAATACAAAGAAATCACTGAGGTCAAAAAGCAAGAATTCAGATGTTAGAAGAAACCAGTGATAAGCAGCACTTGCCAACTCCATCATTTCTGAGATAGATGCTTTACCTATTTGTTTTCCAGCAATTTCTCTGAAGAGATTTAGACTCCTGGAGGACACGAGCAAGAAACACACTCTGGGTAACTTCCTACGTTGCTCTGACCACGACGTGGCTGCCTGGTGTAACCTGTCAGCTCACTAGGAACGCAAGGACACGTGCTATGGCACAAAACTGCTGCTCTGGGCCAGGGTCCTTCACCTCAGCTGGCAGGATGCGAGCAAACACCACCACCACCCACATGTAAGCATGCTGCTAAATTGTCCAGTGCAGAGAAACACACTGAAAACTGACACAGTTGATTTATTTTTAAGAAGATACCCATCAACAATCTGCTAGATTATCATGTTCATTACCATCTTCTTTCAACAAGGTACCTGCTTTTTACTGTACCTGGATTAAGGGTGGTGTTTACTTTGACAGCTACTTACCAGCAACGTTTAATCAGCTTATCCAGAAAATATTTTTGGCTACAATAGCTAAATTGATGCACTGCAACATGATTAGCGGAGCTGTGCAAACGGCTTTAATCAAACTGATGAGTTCTCAGATTAGTTCTGGCTCAAGATCAAATTGCAGCTCTGAGCAACCAGTATTGTACTTGAATTTTTCTGATGTTTATAAACACTTCATCAGGCTGCTGCTCATGATGCATTTTGAGTTTGAGCCTGAATGTTTGGGATAGTGCATATTTCACAGGGAATGATGCAGGGCACTCTCCATCCCAGACTAAAATCAATCTCACAGCATCAGGAACATCAGACCCTTACAACCAAAACCATTTGTCATAAATTTCTCAGGGGAGAAGACATGACAGAGAAGCTGGGAATGTGCTCCCAGAGCTTCGTGTTAGTGATTTCTAGTAAGAGAGTAACTTTGACAGCTCGCTCAAATGAATGAGCAAACTTAATGCCACTCCAAACTACGTGAGAAGTCAGTGGACCATCCTCTTGTTTAAGAGCTCCCGCAGCGCGATGGAGCTGCCGTCCCAGTCCCTTAATTGCTGCCAAGCTGCAAGTCTAAACCAGTCACTGCACCTTCCTGGCCTTCATCATTCAACCCATGTTCAGCAAGGGGAATTCTGAGATTTGAAATGTTTGTTTTATCTTTGCTGTGGACTGAGATGTTTTAAATCTTGAATTATCGCAAGATAAAAATAAACCACAAACCAACAAACTAAAAACAAAGAAACAAAACCCCAGTCTCTGTTGAGCTCTGACAGTAAAAGTGATACTGCTGGGAAATGAAAAATCCTAGGATTATGCCCATGAGGAAAATGTATAAGATCTGAAAAGCAAATGTTCAACGAAACTTCACAGCATGGCAGCAAGGACAAGAAGTCTCTCAGGCTTCCATCTTGCAAATATTTAAGGATGTTTAAAAGCAATACATAGCAGTAGCTTGCTGAAGCTGAGGAGGCAGGTGTAGGAGACATGCAGGATAGGTTCCTAAGCTCTCTGGGGCCCAGCAATGTTGGTTTCAGAGGGACACTCTGTCTGCTGTAAATGTGCTGCCTGGCACAGATTCAGATCAGTAGCCCCGGGCACCAGGTACCGGTAGCGGTGCTGCTCTTAAAAATAATTCATGCTTTAGAATCAGGGCAAGAGACACAAGTTGGGTTGCATAAGTTGCATTTAAACGGAGCAGATTTCAGAGAGATTCCTCACTAGTACAGCAGAGTTATCTCCACCCTTCCTCGTTTATTAGGAGGGACACACGGCTTTGCGTGTTAGTGATGCTGTTGCATCAAGGAGGCTTCTGCAAAGCCAAAGGGCAAAGCCAGCTTAGGTTCTTACTTATTGGCAAAAGAATCAGTATAACCATAAGCTGAAAATTTAGGACTTGGTGCCATCACTGAAAAGTAAATTTTGGTTTGACCTTTGAAGGCGAGTCCTGATAAAAATGTGTTAAGACACTTTCAGACATGCTCTGGCTTACCTACAAATACAAACCTACATCTCAAACCAAAGTGTGCAGGACACTAGGTCCTAATTTATCAAGAGGGCCAAGCTCCCTCAAGCTTTACTACAGGTAAAATCTTAGTTGGACTTTGCTGTTTTGGTGCCCCAGCCAATTTCTATTGCAAAGCATCAGTGCCTGCAGGAGCTACCTGCTACCCTGCAGGAGCAGAGATGCTGATCTCTGGGGTGAGCTGTCTATATGCCTATATTGCCTATATGCATAATGAGATTCATGGCCTCAGGTGTCTGTGTCCACAGTCTGAAAAAGCTTAATTTGGTAGATTTGCTCTGAACACACCCAGCTGGCAGGAAAGCCACTGAGCCCAGTGCAAACCACAGCAGCAATAAACATTTCCCACTGAGGATGATGGTGGTAGCACAGCACTGACCTGCTGCAACACTGATAACTGGCTTGCAAGTCTGCCAGCAAAGAGACACACAGATTCAGGAGGCCTCTCAGCCCAAGGGTTCCAACCCACACGTCCCATTCTAAGGGGAAATGATCGGAGACTCAGATCAGCCAGGCTGGGGTGAGACTGCTCTCCCTACTTTCTGTCGAAGCCATGCTGCTATGAGACCCCCACGGGACTAGGGAGGAAAAAGCACGACCGAGAAAGAACCTGACTTTGCAGCCAGTTGATGGAGGAAGGAGGGATGGGGAGTCCTGGACTCTGGTCCCTGCAGTTTGTTAGTGATTTGACCCAGAAAATCTACCCTGCAAAATGTGTACACAGGTCACCTTCCCAACAGGGATCAGACCCCTCTCCCTCCTCCTTCATGCCAGAACTTTTACTTCCCCTCTGGCAATTTCAAAAGCCATGTTTCCTCACGGCAACATCATCTGCTCTGATGATATCTCCTTCCTCCCTCCTATCACCAAATTACCACCTTTTTAGTGAATAAAGCTGTAAGTAATAACCTTTATAATCCATTTATTTCCTGAAGATAACTAAAGCTAAATTAACATCGTTGTTCTATTGCCTGGTAGAAACATTGTTATGGTTTGCACATACAGGAGACCCTGAGCTGTACTGATTTCCTTTTTTACTGATCTGTATCTATTTTAAAATTCCAGCATCCTCGAGCAGAGATTAAAAACAAAACCGAGTTTGTTTAGAAAATTTTCTTTTGTGCTTTACCTTGAGGGCTTTCTGTGCAGCTTCACTCGATCCGATAGCAATCAAGTTTGGTCCAGCCATGCTGCAAAAGCTCTTCAAATGTAAAGAATCATGAACAGGGACTGTGGAGACAGCATAATCCTGTATGGGTGCAAAGAAAGGTCGCTATAAATATTTTTAAGTTGTCCTAGTTCCATAATTATATTGAGATATCCTATAATTCATTTTACTCTCTGCAAATTAACAGCAGCAACATAAAAAGAGTTGACACTGTGCCCTGGGATAAGTACGACAAACTCCTCTGGACCAGCTCGTCTTGTCTGGTGCACTGGAGTAAAATCCCCATTGTTTCAACTACTCCTATTGTTGCAACTGTAAAGAAGTACATTCAAATGTGCAATTAAACAGCGTGCACATAAAACCTCTCCAAGGATCAGCAAGAAGAGCACGTTGGCGATGCATGAGAGCGTTAAGAACGTGAGCATTGATATGCTCTCAAACAAGAACAGCCTCCCACTATCCAAGTTACTTTTATGCACTGAACTCACATTTCAGATCCAACTTCAGCATCTGTCACTTTACAGATTTTTCCTTACTTTACTTTTTCAGTAACTTGGTATTTTATTTTAGTTTTGTAAAGTAAGTCCTAAATAAAGCACTTGGGTGTGAAACGTCTTGGTCAGTCTAACTTCTGAATTGGTTCAGTGGATGACAGCTTTTATTTCTTGTGGCATCAATGAGTCTACAAACCTTAAATGTGTCAGCCAGAATTTCTGCACCACGTTGATTTGTCCGCCTGGAAAGACCCACAAAAAATTCTCTGCCTGGAATGAAAAAAAAAAAAAAAAAAAGAGAAGGGTAAAACAATTGCAGCATTTGGGGGTGTTTTTTTTAAGCCATCCAAAAACAAAATCACCACATCAGCTCCTTCCCCAGAACATATGCATTTTAAAAGCAGGCCAGCTTTAGATTTGTTCTGAAGCAATCTTTCATGGATATAATTTTCTATCTTTCTTTTCTCAAGCTGAGCAGCAAAGCTGAAAATTCAGCAGAGAAGAATGCAACCTGCAATTGCGAGCTGATAATTTAAAGCAATTATCTTTTTCCAGAAGACACATTTCACCAGAAGCACAAATAGCTTCCTCTTCTAAAGTTCTGCAATGGTCATTGAGTCAGGAAAGAGAACAGCTGGGCTGGATTAGTACAGCAGTGATTGACCATTTCCCTCTCCCTCTGAGATTTCCTCTGGTCTCAAAGGCAACTCTGCAGCCGCCGGCAACCTCCAGCTCCAGAAGAAATCAGCCCTGGATCTGCACTGCCTCAGAAAGGCCTCCCTTCCTGGTCTGCCTCTTTTGAGACCCTCCTTTCCCCTCAGTGAACTAAGACAAGCAGGCAGCCTACTGTGATGCTGAGCAAAATAAACAGGCTCATTCAGCACAGGCAGGGAGCAAACGTGCGCAGGCGACGCGAGAAAACGCCTCACGGATTTAATGACATAAACCCCCCAGGCAGTACCTTCACCTTTCAAGTCAACCGTGCACATAAGTTGTCTAGCACATGACATCTGGCAGGCAACTCCACCATTTTCCCCAGAAACTAATAATGCATTTCTTTTATTATTATTTTTTTAACCATTTGATTTGTGTGACAATTGTCTGCAAGCGAGATTTTACAAAGCCTGAAAATGAGTCTGGTGAACGTAGCTCCCTGTAATAAGAAATATGAAACAACTGCAGGCAGCTGACTACTGAAAGCACTTTTCTTACTGGCACTTTACAAGCTAAAATGAAATTTGTATGCACAGTGCTGCTCTTTGTTCCGTGTGTACTGCTACTTCATTTATTCAGGCATTAGGCAGGACGTGGAGGGTTGCGTTGAAAACTCATCTCCGATACCTTGGTGACATTTAGCAAACATGTGATTGAACAATCTGCCCAAACACCACTTTATTCCGGAGGTGGCAGATAACGTGCTGTCTTTGAAGCAGTCAGAGTATGTAAAGAGCAAATTTACAACCACTGTACCTGTAAATAAGACGTCTCCACCATCCAAGGTTGCATTTTCATCTATCATCTCTACTATATTGAGGTTGAGACTTCCTAGTGCTCTCTTCATAGCTTCGACCTGTTCAGAAGAAAGGTGTTGGCAATATAATAGATTACTGAAAAACTTAACTACCAGAAATACGTATCATTAATGAGAATTGAAGTCCTTTAGCACGTCATTAGCAAGGTGGATGCCAGGGTCCTCTGTGTCCCTGTCCATCACCGTTTCCCAGCTCTCTCCAGAGGCCCCTGTGGTCTGGAGGGGACAGGGTGTCAAGCAGCAGCGACCAGGCTCTTGCCTTTGCACGGGAACCACTCAGCATCCAGGGGAGACAGATGAGAAGTCCAAAACACGTGTTAAGACCGGTCCCTCTGCACAGTAATATCCTCTACTGCAAAACCTGTCCCTTGGATTGGAGCAGAAAAAAGCACCGGCAGAAGAGTGATCTTCAGCACTGCTCTGCCAGCCATGGAGGTGGCAACTCTACCCCCCAAATCCTCTTCAGTCAGGTGGGAACAACAGCAACCCCTACATCAGTAACCGTTAATTTTCTCTATGGTTTTGCAGCTTTACTGAGCTCTCGTTCTCCTTGCAATTTTGAGCTACCTTGCTAGAGAATTACAAGACCTTTAATGTCCACGTGTTGTACAGCTGGCCACTCACACACACATGGCAGGCAGCCCAGGGCAGGGAACCTGGGATTGCTGATCCCAAGTCCTCCTGAAGGGAGCTGAGAACACGGGTGGGGAACGTGACCTCAGCAGGTTTACCCTTTCCCAGTGAGGAGTGCTGAGGATTCCTAGAGAGCAGAAATTGTTCATATAGAGACTCACATCATCAGCCATCCCTAAAGAGGGGCTGAGGCTCACAACGCTCAATCATCACCATCCTGGTGCCTTGCAGGCCAGAAGCAGCACCTACAATGCAACCAACTGCTCACCAAAAGCTTACAACTACAGCCTGCAGAATATCACTACAAATACGAGCTCATCCTCAGGAACCCATGAATCTGGTTCCACACAGCAGCACCTTCACGCTGGGGGAAATCTCACCGTGGTTAACCAGAGGTGTCCAGCAAACATTAACAAACATGGAAGGCACAGTAAAGACCTGTTAGCTCTGGTTTTTGCATGTCCCATGGATCATTTACCTATTTAATGTGATAAGCAATTCTAGAAGCAGCACAGGAAGCTGAAGCAGGTGATGCAGTACTTGGCTTCCAGCACCATATACCAACAGAAGCAACCTTAGCAGCCCTGCTCTTGGGCTCTGCCAAACTAGACCTGTCACAGCAGAGAAAGGAGACGTGATGGTGACGAGTCCTTCACCACCTCTGCAGCAGCTTCAAAGAAATAGCAGCACATGCTTTGGCTGTCATACCATCCTGAGAGCAGTGCTGGCTTCAGGGAATAAGGGGGGGACAGACACGATCCACCTAAGCCCCCTTTTCCTGCCCATTTTCCACAACTCAGCTATGCAAGTGATCCCATTAAGCCCAAATCCCAGACCCAAGAGGCAAGAGCAGGTGTCCACGGGCTGCCAGGACAGGTGATGTTGGTCTGCAATGGATATACTGGAGGCATCTGCTCTCTGGAGGTCCCTCTCTGGCACGTCCTTGCTCTCCAGCCCCTTTACAGAAGAAAACACCTTGGACAAGCACACTGTTAAAAGTAGTTTAAAGATGAAGAGGAGGAAGGCAGGTCTTTGTGCCACCTGGAGAATGCTGCAACACGGAGACATAACTGGGAGCTTCCTGAGGCCAAGGGACTCATCCTCCCCCCAGAAAATCCCACCTAAGGCTTTGGTGCGCAGACTGGAGCGAGCCCTCAATGTGCTCTTTACAACTATTAACACTTTTTGCTGCTTGGTCATTCCATTGATGCTAAAATGACTTCAGGCTGAAACCTGGCACTTGAGAGGCTCCAGGCTTAGTAGTAAAGCTTCATTTTTCTTAGCCTTCTTGGTCTGTCTCCAGTGATTTTTAAAATTAAGGAAGACTGGACCCGTGTGGTATTTTACAAATAAACAGGCAACAGCTGAGTTAATATTTGAAAAGCAATGGTTGTACAAACACAGCAACTTTTCCTAACATCCGTGTGCTGATAGCAGAATGATTTCTTTTGTCTGTGAAGCCCAGAGTTTTTTACTCTTGCAGGTGCTACGTGCTCAAGAGCTCTAAGACCCAACCCCCTCCCCAAAAAAAAAGAAAAAACAATTGCTTAATATGGAATTGTGGCATTATATAAGAACATTTCCAATCCAAGACCAGACAGACTTGCTGTGTTTTGCTGACACAAAGCAGACAAGCAAACTCAGGACTGAGACACCCTGACACAAGAGTACACCGGCCACAGGCAGTTGCAATAAATAAATACACTCATCAGAGGGGTTGTTTAAGGCAGAAGGCCAAACCTCAGGAAAAAAAACAAGATTGCCCAGCTTGTTGTGTGGTCACCTATCTCCAGTTAATCCACCACCTCCAGCAGCTTCCAAAACTGAAACACCAAGAAAAGAAAGCCCATTCAGGAGCCATGCTGCTGATTTACTGGTCCCAGCAGAAGCTGTCTACCCTGCAGAGGAAGCCAAGCCAGTGGCTGCCCTCTCTGAGCATCCGCTCCCCTTGTCACTCCTGACCTCCTCCCTCAGACCCTGTCCCCATCAGTCTGGAGCATCAGTTGAGCTCCATCATCAGTTGAGCTCCATCATCAGTTGAGCTCCATCATCAGTTGAGCTCCATCATCAGTTGAGCTCCATCATCAGTTG